>RJWJ010005401.1:0-68613 GCA_004363605.1 Indri indri
ACCTTAAAGAGATGCAAGTAGAATTACCATTTGATCCAGCAATCCCATTACTGGGCATCTACCCCAAAGAACAAAAATCGCTCTATGAAAAAGACACCTGCACCCGAATGTTTATAGCAGCGCAATTCACAATTGCAAAGGTGTGGAAACAGCCCAAGTGTCCATCAATACATGAGTGGATTAGTAAAATGTGGTATGTATACCATGGAGTACTATTCAGCTTTAAGAAACAATGGTGATATAGCACCTCTTGTATACTCCTGGATAGGGTTGGAACGCATTCTACTAAGCAAAGTATCCCAAGATGGAAAAACAAGCACCACATGTACTCACCATCAAATTGGTAGTGACTGAACATCACATAAGTGTACATATAAGAATAACATCTATTGGATGTCGGGTAGGGAGGGAGGGGGAAGGGGAGGGGCGAGGGGGAGGAGGGGACAGATATATGCATACACAAAAGGTGCAATGCGCACCCTCCGAGAGATGGACATGCTTGGGACTGGGATTTGGGGGGAAGGGGGGGCAAGGGCATCATACGTAACCTAAACACCTGTACCCCTATAAACAACAAACAATTAAAAAAAAAAAAAAAGAAAGAAAGGATGGCTGAACTGAAACTCACCTGTGAGGATGCCTTTTATGGTCAGAAGCTGCAACTGAGAATTGGGGCCCTGGCTTCAACACTAGATTTGGGTATGATGTTTGTGGTTTTTCTGGTGTCACTTTGAGTTCAGAAAGACACTTGACTTCCGTGTGTCTCTTTGCCCATTCTGAAGTTTCCCACGAGCCCTTCACTCACACCTTCAAAATGAGTTTTGACTTATAAACAGTCCCTTCAGCCACACAGGCTTCCCATCTTCATTTGTCAAATCTCTCCCTGTCTTTACCCACAACCGTTTTTCCCTGACCTCACCTGGCCTGTGCTGCCCCTCACAGCAACTCTCTCCATCATGTGGTCCACTGAGGCCACAGAATCCTTTTGCCGATATGAGTATTTACCATTCATGTAGAATAAAGGAAAACTTAGAATTTATTTCTGTGACCCCTCAGCTCCAAATATAACTTCCCAACCAGCCTCCTGATAGATATTTCATGTTTTCATTTGAGCTGAATCAGAATTTGGCATAGAGCCCGTCACAGAAAAGGATCACAAATCATGTTCTGCATTCCAGAGCTCCATAACAGTACAAAGAAGGGAATAAAAGCAATAACAAAATATCAACCCACTGGAAAGTGAGGGTAGAAAGGAGAGGAGCCTCACACAGAGAAGGTTTTCTGGAAGGGGTGAGGGTAGAGTCAGCCCTGAGAGGCAAGGGACCCAGTGGCCTTGAGAAATTCACTGTCTAGCTGAGGCTAAGTCCTCTCTTTCCTAAAATGAAGGGACTTTCAGAGGGAGACTGAGGAGAAGTGTGGATGCCCTCTGACCAGCACCTCCCTCTTGCAGGACAGAATGTCTCCAACCTTATTCTCCAACCTTGTTACCGCTGCATCTGAAACAGGCCAAAGTCCTGCCCCCAGGGGGCGCTCCAACCACCATGCCTACCTGGGGAGCCATTAGCGCTAAGGTTGGCGCTGTCCATGGTTCTGGAGCAGAGCTGGGTTCAGGAAACTCCCAACTCTGCTGTGGATTCAAATTCACAGGGCCAAGGTCCTGAGCCTTAGGTCAGCAGGGTACCTAAGTCAGAGAGGCTTTGAAAAGGCTGAGTTCCCTCTTGGAAAGGAGGGTCAGGGGAGGGACTCATTTCTGTGCTTTTCCTCCCCGCCCCCCCCCCCTTGTTGACCTAAGGATCATCCCTGGTGCTAGCCTGGCTAAGTGACAGGGAAGAACAAGGCATTTTTCTGAGGTTCCAAATTACACTGATGTTGCTGGTTCATGGACCACAGTGTGGTCCAGGCTTGCGTCTCCCTTCAGATAAGAGACTAGGAAAAAGATGGATCCGTGCCTGGATCTCCCCTCAAATAAGGGAGTAGGAAAAAGACACATATTCATTGAAGCTCCCCGAGTTCCAGACTCAGGGTTGTGTGTGCCTTTCTGTACATTGTCCCATTTGTTCCTCATGATCAATCTGAGAGAGGGTTGGTTAACTTTGACAGTGGGAAACCAAGACTCGATGTGGTATTTTTCATTTCTATGCAGATTTTTGATAAGAAGAATGAGGTTTTATTAAATTTTGTCATAATCTCTTTTAAGAAAATTATTTTTTCTTCAAAATTTTCAACAAAAGATGACTATCAGGACATCAGACATTTCCTAGCTTGCACTATTTTTACGTACTTACGTCATGAAAAATACATTTGCCATTCACATTGTGTAATCATCTCTTAGGCTGAGAAATAGAACAGGAAGTCACACCAGGAACCCTGGAACCCCTTCGTGTTTCGTCCTGTCCAAACTTCTTCTCTATGAGTTACCACCTTACTGATATTTGGGATCATCTTTTTTCCCTATCCTTGCCTATCAGCATAATACCTGTATATGTATGTATGTTGGAACAAGAATGGTTGCTTTCAAACTTCGTATAAGCGGAACAATGTAGTAATGAGTATTGTGTATGACCAAATAGGTCTACACCAGCTTTTTTAAAAATTAAAGTTGGCATAATATACAATGTGGTCTCCTTTTACTTTTGACCTTCTCTATCCTTATACTTTAGAGCATGTAATGTAGAAAACAAATAGTCGGAATATTAATCCAAGCCGATTCTCTGTTTTTAACAAAAGCATTTATCCGATCATTTTTAGTGTGTGCCACCATTCTGCATTACTTTATCTTTCCATTCTTGTTTTTTTTTTTGTTTTGGTTTTTGTTTTGGTTTTTTACAGTACACTTTTAACTACTACTAGGTTACATTATACATTATGATTCTATTCTTTTAGTCATTACAATAAAAATTACAGCATGCATAATTAACTTATCAAAGTATTTAGTAAATGAAAACTGCTCTGCCCGCCTGGATAATATACGGATGTTGGGAAATGAAAAGTGTACTTACTCCACTTTATTCTTAGCTGTTATTATTGTCAGGAATTCTAAAAACCGTCTCTTGTTTTTCTTCTACAAGTAGTAAACTCCCCCATTTATTTGCTCCAAAAGACCTATATTGCGTCCTCATTTTGAGTTATCTTTACTGAGCGTAGATTATAAATTGATGTTAGAGATAGTGTTTGCTTCCTTCTACTCTCTGTCATTGCTGCTGGTAATTTAGCTGTCGATTAAACTGCCCATCTTTTGAAGGTAATCTGTCTTTTTTTTTCTGGTGGCTTTCAGATTTTTTCCTTGTGTTTGGTTTCCTTCGACTTACCCTTGCTTGATACAAACTCAATAGGGGGAAGGTCCCCTATGACATTTCCTGCCTTGGGCTGGGCCATAGCCTTGACTTTCATTTCCAGGGCCACATGCGAGACCACAGAACCAAAGCTCACGTTTTCGGTATGGGCAAATGCCCTTGGGAATTTTGGCATTTGGTTTAGATATCCTGCTTGATTCTCTGCTTTCAAGCTTTCCCCTAAATTTTGGCCTGGTAAGTATAGGTATTTAGGTATTCTATACTTTTCAAGTGAAGGATTTTTTTTCTATTCATTTTTTTCCCCAAAGGATTCGATTTTTGCAACGCAAGTCTTGATCAAAGTCATCTCAACTCAATTCCCCATGGTTCTGAAAATGGGGTTTGGGTGGCAGGTATTGGAAATTGGTGCCATCCCAGCAGCACACTGGAATTATCCACTCCTTTCTCACCACTTTCTAAAGTTCAGAGAACAACACTGTTGTTTATCTGGATTTGGGTGCTGCTGGAGAATTTTTGGCCGATTTTGCTTTAGTGCTTTTTTTCTTTTTTTTAAATTAGATTAGTTCAACTTTACATGAGGGAGAAAATGAGCTCTTTTTCAGTCCACCCTTTCAACCCAAGAGCATCTATGAACTCATGTTTGATGGACAAGATGGTGTGAGCCAGACGAGAGTGAGGGGGCATGGCTTCCCCGGGAGGGACCTTGAATTGCAAAGAGCATGGTGTGAACAGGAAGGGTGGGCCGAGAGGAAAGGATGAAATGGGTAGACAGCAGGGAGATCATAAAGGACCTTAAATGCCAAGGGGCGGTGTTTGTGATGTGTTTGTGATATGTTGTCTAAGGCCAGGGAGCCATGAATGGGTTTGGGCAAGAAAGAGTGAGTCAGCTCTTTGGCTATTGGAAAGATCCCTGTGGGTCCCATGAATGAGACAGGGAAGGACTGGGGGTGAGGGGATGTCCTGGAAGGATTGGCAGGTGAAACGGGGCAAGGAGATGACCCCGGAGAGGACATATTAGTCAGATGCCACAACATGAACCGAATGCCAGGCTGGGGAGCTGGTCTTTCCTGGGGAGTCTTTGAAGAGTTCTGAGAAGTGGGGTGATGTCAACATATTGCTGCCCTTTTCTCTGTGCCTGGTCACCCCTAGCCTCAGGACAACTTGCCAGGAGGACCTTTCTGTTTGAGGAAGAGAGACCAGCAAGCACTGAACACACACCATGGGCCAGGGCCTGTGTTGGTTGATTTCCGTGTATTGATTTCTTTAATGTTTACAACAGTCTTTCAGGTAAGACACATGATCTCT
Organism: Indri indri; assembly: GCA_004363605.1. Lineage (NCBI taxonomy): Eukaryota > Metazoa > Chordata > Mammalia > Primates > Indriidae > Indri > Indri indri. The sequence continues at coordinate 4,599 of RJWJ010005401.1, forward strand.
GATTTACAGGACAGGGAATTGAGGCCCAGAGAGAGGAAGTGAATTGCTTGATAACAATGCCTTAGAAAGTGCTGGAGCCTGAGTTTGAGCCCATCTCTCTAGTTCCGTCAACAGTCTTCGTTCCGCTCTACCTGGGAACGGCCCTAGCCCTAGCCCTAACCCTAATGTTAGTATTGCCACAAGAGCTCTTTGTGCTTCAACAAAGGACCCTAACTGGTCCTTTCCCCCAGACGGGCTGTGATTCCTCCGGCCAGGACTGAGTTCTGGGCGAGTCCTCACTTGCTTGTCTTGATCTCCGAGTACTCCGTGGTGCATCTGGCCTTCTGCTCCTGCGGCTCCCTCACCTCCGTCTCCTCAAAGCTGAGGGAGGCGTAATACAGCTCCTGCTCTCCCGGGGGCTGGGCGTCCCCTGCGGGGGACTCTTGGTCCGGAGGGCTGTCTGGCCAGGGCTTTTGCCTGGAACCCTGAGTAAAGGGGAGAGAAAGGAGTCACGGCAGGAACAAAGAAGCAGGCGTGGTGTAGTGAACTCTCATAATTTTATGTGGCTTCAGCATTCATTTAGAATATAAGTTGGACTTTCTCGTACCAGACGCAGGGCTTAGTTACCCTTGAGACAGTTTCTAGTTCTCTACTTTTCCCCAGTTCCTCAAAGTGGCTAATTCAGATATTTGCCTTATACGACCATCTCCCGGTGAGCGCCTCCCTGTGGGACGGCTGGATACAACCTACCTGACTCACCCCCCAGCCCCACACCCCTCCCCACTGCTCAATTCCGCTGTAGTGACCACCTCCCAGCACAGCGTGACTCCCTGGAACTGATGCCTGACCTCTCTCCACCCCAACCGGCGCCCCCTGTGGGAAGCCTGCTGGAGTGATACCCTGGGCTCGAATTCGGGATTTGGCTACAGATTCCCTCCCCCGCCGGCTGAGCGCGTGTGTCCTGGACGGCTCCTCCCTCCCTGGCCCTGTGAGGGGCTCTGCGCTCTCTCCGGGATCTGCAAGGAATAAACCGCTTCTGTTCTTCCGTGTCTTGTTGCGTTGCCTCCTCTGCGTCTCACCTGACCAACACCCCTGACCTAACTTCTTTCCTGGTCGGGGCTCTCCTACAGAACAGTTTTCTTGGCAGAAATCAAATGGACACAGATCACACGAGAGCCTGGAGGGCATCTGCCAGTACGAACAAGTTTCCTGCGAGAGGGACGCCTGGTCAGGGCTGAACGCTCAGGCATTTCGCTGTCTGCCAGGACAAAGAAGTGTTCTGTGGATGGCACAATGTGCACATTCAGGACAAAATCCTTTGTGTTCCCGTCGGGCAGGGCTAGAGTTTATGACCACTCTCCAGAGAGAGGCCTCAAGAGACAGTACAACACATGGTCCCCAGGGGGAAGTTGGGCTGATGCGACATTATCTCGTCGTCCTTTTATTCCACATACATTTCCTATGAACTCAACTATTTACTCACGCATTTAAAATTCTGTCATACTGTGATTTATCAGACCACACTGAGGGCTTACTAACCACATTGCATCCTCACAAAACAACAGTATGAAAGATACTGTAATTATCCCTGCCTTACAGAGAGGGAAACTGAGGTGGAAAGAGGGTAGGTAGCTTGCCCAAGGTCTCTCATCTAATAAATGGCGGGTCCAGAATTCAGCCCAGCCTATCTCCCTGGTGCCAGGTCCTGGGCTAGGGGCCAGGTGTGCAGTGTGACTATAAGCTGACCTAGGCAGCTTACAGTCTGGTAGGAGGGGCAGATTATAGACGGAGCAAATTCCTACCTTCAGCTACATTATCGGATGTTTTATGTGCAAACTAGAAAAGAGATGGCAATTCTGGAATCTGGACACAGGTCCCATAAAACAGAAACAAACTAGAGCAGAGCCCAAGTCCCTAAGCAAAGATGGCGCACACACCGGTAAGCAACTCCCTTTCCTGTTCACCTCCGCCCACTCCCCTACCCATCACGCTCAGGAAATGTATGTTGAAAGCAACAGTAGCCTTCAAATAGTAGCTCAGATTTTTTTTAAATAAAAGAATTCCAGGTTAGGAAAAAAATAGTTTCACAATGTCAACAAAAAAAGTACAAGCAAGATGAAATGACAAAGTAGCTAAATGCAGTGATATTACCGTAGGCAAAGAGAGGAGAATGAGGACATGTGTCCATCAGCAGCCTTACAGTATATGAAAAAAGGGTTAAATTGATAACTGTAAGACAAGATACATGTCAGATTAATATGGAGGACAAAGCAACATGTTCACTCTTTTACTCAATAACTCTTTGCTGAGAGCTTGCTGTGTGCTAAGTGCTGTTCTTGCAAATGAGGGCATAAGAGGGACTGAAATAGTCCAAAACACCTGCCCTCATGCCGTTCCTCGTTAGAAGAGGGGAACAGTAACGCTAGGTAACAGTTGTAAGTGAGCTCCCTGTGAGCTGGGCACTCTTCTGAGCACTCCTTATAACAATCCAGTGACACAGGAATCCAGCATCCTAATGTCCCATTTCCAGAAGAGAAAACAAAGAAACAGAGAGGTTCATTAGCTTATCCAAGGTCACACAGCTCACAAGTAGGTGAATCCAGAACCCGAATGCAGGACGTCAAACTCCAGGGACTAGGCTGCGAATCGCTTTACCATTCTGCCTGCTGTACAAAATTGCACAGAAGGGTTGAAAGGAAAGTGATGGGAAAAACCAAAGCTCTCTCTACCATAGTTCTTGTGAAGACAGTGCATCTACACGTGTTACTGGCTCTCTTCTCCGAGATCCAACAACAGAGGAACTAAGGAAAGAACTCTTGGATGAACAAACTTTTATAAATCAGTCAGTGATTGACCGATCAATCACACTGAAATCCCCGAGGGAAAGGGAGGGCTAGTTTGAACAAATGGGGTGGGAGAGCTGGAGAAGCTGCTGCGCGGGTGGGGGCAGCTGGCTTGTCGATGAGAAGGTGGGTTACCCCAAACACACTTGAATTATGCTCCGTTCTCTTCTCTGCCCTTGCCTCGGGACAATCGCTGGCTGCCCCCTTGCTGCAGAATCCAGAGTACGGGCAGCAATGCTGTTCAGGTGTCCACGAGGCACGTGTTGGACAAGCACCCAACGCCCACCAGGGTGAGGAGAAGAACAGAGGTTGGGGTCTCACTGGCCTTTGACCTTCTCATTTCCATTTTCTCCGCTCCAAACTCCCCGGGCTGGTGAATCACAATCCAAGGAGACCCTCTGTCCAGTGACCCTTCTCCACGAAGGTCTGAAGATGAAGGGGTGACTTAAACTGCCTTCTCGAGGTGACAGGAAGTGGGAGTGGCCGGCCGTAGCTCTGGTTCCTGGGGTGCTCTACGCTGGGGCCTGTCCCCATCTCTTCTTTGAGCTCAGCGAGCCTGACACAGGCCAGCATCTGCCCTTCACCCCCATTCAGTAAACACTGCCAGACAGAGGAGCCCAAGCCCGGGGGGGATGCGAGCTCACAGCCCAGAAGACTGGGCGACGTAGGAAAAAAGCAAACCAGTGGAACCTCGCAGACCACCCGAACCACAGGTGTTAGAACACTTTGATCAAGAATTTAAACTACGCATACTAAATGCTCTAAAAGACTTAAGTGATACCATTAGCAGCATGAAAACAGGCATAAAAATTTATGCCAATAAAGTGTGTGTGTGAAATGAATGTGAAACATACATAAGAAATTATGTAATTATGTACTTTATGCAAAAAGGGCCATGCGGAAATATTATATCTGAAAAACATAATGGGAAGAACACAATGGATGGAAGGAAGAATTGAGTGAATATAACTGAGGGCTAATTAGCGAGCTGGAAAGGCCGTTTGGAGTAACCCCTAAAAGGAAGTAGGGAAGGGTGAGGAACAGAACATGCGAAAAAAGGTTAATTTAGATGGAGGATAGAAACAGAAAACTTCAATATTCAGATAAGAATATCTTTAAATGAGATAAGAATGAAATAGAAAATGAGGAACTATTTGGAAAAAATAGTGGAAATAAAATATCCAGAATTAAAGAAAGATGAACCACCTCAGCTGAGAGGGCAAGAAAAAAGATGAGGGAAATCCCACACCCAGAAACAGTATCGTAAATCTTAAGAATGTCAAAACCAAAGAGAAAGTTGTAAAAGTTGTCAGGCAGAATGAGGAGATCACCTACGAATATGTGAGATGCGGCACGACGCGAGATTTCTTAACGGCGACACTGGCGGCAAGGCACAGTGGAGTGAAGTTTAAAGCATCAAAGGAAAATCACTTTGATCCTAGAATTTCTATCCTGACAAATGAAATTCAAATGCAGGCGTGTAAAAAAATATCTTCAGACACGCAAGTCCCCGGAAGCCTCAATACAGAGAAACCTCAACTGAAAACACACTGGGAGGAAGATTGCAAATAAAAAAACGAAAAAATCCAGGAAATTCTGGGACAAGCATAAGATAGAAAGGTGACAAAATGTCTCAGTAAAATGTGCAGCTGTGTATTTTTTTAAAAGGCCAAAGTATAGAAAAATGTTAAGTATGTTTATAATAGCTCAGAATGAAAGCTGCACATCTATAGAAAATGTCAAGATTATAAGGAGTGGAGGGAGAGGAGACCAAGAGATATAAAAACATACCAACGTCTTTTTGTTAGTAAGACAGATATATTAATTTTTTTTACTTTTTTTGTTTTTAAGAGAAGAGATCTCACTATGTTGCCCAGGCTGAGCTCGAACTCCTGGGCTCAAGCAATCCTCCCATTTCAGCTTCCCAAGTAGCTGGGACTATAGACGTGAGCCACCACGCCTGGCAAGATATTAATTTTTTAAGAAGAAAGGAGAAAAAAATATTGAAAAAGTGGAACCAAGTGAAAGTAAAATGTAAAAGAGTAGAAAAAAATCCGCATATATCCACGACCACAATAAATACCAACAGAGTAATCTCAACAGAGGATGCCACCAAATTGGATTTTTTTGAAAACCTGGTTTTGTACTGTTTACAAAAATCACTGATAAAGCATAAATACATAAAATGTTGGAGGGAAAAAAAGGATGAAAAACTATCAGGCATCTAACTAACCACTAACAAACTGGTATAGCTATGTCAAGCTCCAACTGAACAGCCTTCAAAGCAAAGAGTATCAATATGGATAGAGAGAATCCCTATGAGTGATAAAATGCTCAATTAATCAAGAAGATATAATACTTCCAAAATACACGGTTTTGATTTAAAAGCACTTCAAATATAAGAAACACGATTGATAGAAATACAGTGAGAAATTGACAAATATTAATATATTATCATAATGTAAGATTTCAGCCCACATCTCTTCAGTGTTGACAAGTCAGGAAGAGCTATTAAAGATTTGGATTCAAACATTACAATTAATGCACTGGCCTGCTGATTTAAGAAATAAAAAATATATATTATTCTTAAGCACACAGGAAATATTTGCAAAAACTCATTATGTACAGGTTGCAGGTCAAGTCTCAACAAATTAAAAAAAAATTTTTTTTTTAATTAAAAAATAAGGGGCCGGGCGCGGTGGCTCACGCCTGTAATCCTAGCACTCTGGGAGGCCGAGGCGGGCGGATTGTCCTGAGCTCAGGAGTTCGAGACCAGCCTGAGCAAGAGCGAGACCCCGTCTCTACCAAAAATAGAAAGAAATTAATTGGACAGCTAAAAATATGTAGAAAAAATTAGCCAGGCATGGTGGCACATGCCTGTAGTCCCAGCTACTTGGGAGGCTGAGGCAGGAGGATTGCTTGAGCCCAGGAGTTTGAGGTTGCTGTGAGCTAGGCTGACGCCATGGCACTCTCACCCGGGCAACAGAGTGAGACTCTGTCTCAAAAAAAAAAAAAAAAAAAATTAAAAAATAAGTGCCATAAAAACCATGTATTTTGGCTGAGTGGGAGTTCACACTTGTAATCCCAGCACTTTGGGAGACCAAGGTGGGAGAATCGTTTGAGCCCAGGAGTTTGAGACCAGCCTGGGCAACATAACAAGACTCTGTCTCTATATAAAATTTTAAAAAAATTATCTGGGCGTGGTGGCACGTGCCTGTAGTCCCAGCTACTTGGGAGGCTGAGGCTGGAGTGCAGTGGTGTAATCATAGCTAGTGAACTAGGGCAACAGAAAGAGATCCCATCTCTAAAAAAACCAAAATGCCGTGTATTCTGACCAAAAAGCATCTAGCTAGATTTTAATTGTGGCAAGATGTTTAAAATCCCCATACATTTGGAATTTTTTGATCCTAAATAATTCAAGATTCGAAGAAGAAATCACAATGGCATTTTAACAATATCTAGAACTGAATGATATTAAAATAGGACATATCAAAATTTGTGGAATGGGATAAAAGTGTCATTTTGAGAGAAATTTATCCATAATTATGTTTATAAAGAAGGAAGAGCTATAAATTAATTAGCTCTGTACCCAGCTTAAAAATTAATAAAAGAACATCAGAATAAACCAAAGCCAGAAGGCAGGTGCTGAGAAAATGAAAGTAAAAATAGTAGAAAACAAAGATACAGTGAGAAAATCAACAAATCCCAAAAGTTGATTCTTTGAAACTGATAATGAAATAGACAAACAATAAGATTTAGCTGGAAAAAAAAAAGAGAGGGAAGTCACGAATAACCACTGTCAGGAATGTAAAAGGGGAAGTAATCTCACTAAAATCGGTAGTATAAAGACAACAGAATGCCACCCATAAAAAATTATAAAACTTAAGTGAAATGAACAAGTCCCTAGATGAAGCTCACTGAAGAACACATAAAGTGATTGAATTAGAAAAATTGCACATAGAGACACCACCAGGGCCAGATAGATTTACAAGTGACATCTGTCAATCATTCAAGAAACAAATCATTCCAATTTTAAACACTCTCTTCCAGATAAAAAAAGAGAGACTAGTCCAATCCCTCAATATTGTCTTGATGCCCAAACAAAAGAAACAAGGGGAGAAAGGAAAATGACAAATCCATCTGACCTGTGCATACAGATGAAAGAGTGCTAAGCAAAAGGTTCTATCAAGCTGAATCCACTTGAGTATCAAAAAATACATATCACGAACAATATGGTTTTGTTCCAGGAATGGGGGAGTAGTTTTATATTAGAAAATCTTTCATTTTCATTCACCATGGTAACAGATTAAAGAGAAAAAAAATCCTAAATCCTATCAGTACACACGTTTGAAAAGTTCAACAGAAATTTATGGTAAAAATTTAAAGTTATTTAGTAATACAAAGGAACTTCCTTAACCGGATGAAGGTTAACAAAAACCAATTTATTTATTTATTTATTTTGAGACAGAGTCTCACTATTTTGCCCGGGCTAGAGTGCCGTGGCGTCAGCCTAGCTCACAGCAACCTCAAACTCCTGGGCTCAAGCAATCCTCCTGCCTCAGCCTCCCAAGTAGCTGGGACTACAGGCATGCGCCACCATGCCCGGCTAATTTTTTCTATGTATTTTTAGTTGTCCAGCCAATTTCTATTTTTAGTAGAGACGGGGTCTCGCTCTTGCTCAGGCTGGTTTCGAACTCCTGAGCTCAAACAATCCGCCCGCCTCGGCCTCCCAGAGTGCTAGGATTACAGGCGTGAGCCACCGCACCTGGCCTATTTTTTTTATTTATTTTCTCTCTCTCTCTCTCTCTCTCTCACTCTCTCTCTCTCTCTCTCTCTCTCTCTCTCTCTCTTTTTTAACCTACGCATCCAAGAAGCTCAATGAAAAAAACGACTTAAATGGCAGGATATTCTGTGCGTTTCCTTCAAAATCAGGAATAGTAAAAGAAGCCCGTGATCACCATGTCTATTCTATTTTGGCTGGAATCTTAGCCAGCATATTAAGACAAGAAAACTGAATGAAGTGTTTAGGATAAAGGGAAGAAATAAGGTGTTATCTTGCTGATGATACAATCATCTCATTTGAAATCCCCAAAGATTCAATAAATAATACCCAAGACCACTTTGTGATATTTCTTAAAGTGGAAAACATTGATTAAAAATACTTCAGTTTCTATCTACAAATTATTTGAATGAATAGGACAGCTTAGCAAGGTGGAAGGACACAAAAGTAATTAAAATGTAACTGAGTTTCACGCACTGCCTCTACTGAGCGAGGGCAATTCTCGCACCCAGACAGCCGACACCCAGAAGAGGTGGGTGTCACTGTGAAAAGAAGCACAGTTATAGGGGGGGCCCTGGGGGAACCCAGCAGAGGAATTCAACCCCCCGAATGTGGGAAAAAAAAGGAGAAGCTCTGTGTTGCCGGACGGTGGGGAAATGAAGAGTAACTGGCGACTGTTCGCACAACCTGTGGTTACATACTGCCCACAGCCTGAGGTGTCACATGGACTTCCGTTGCCAGATGAGGTGAGGTCTGTGTGTTTGCACTCCACCATCAAAGTGAATTATTCAGGAAAGTGGGTCATGTGTTGAAATATAGAATCTTTTAGAAGAAAAATACACCTACAGTGTATACATGTGGCCAGGTGTTTCTTGCTTAGTACCTGAAGCCCAAAAAGATGAGTTGAATTTTGAAGGAAATAACATTACATTTGTGTCAAATTCAGCTGCTTTGAATCAACGACCTATGATAGTTTAAAATAAGAATATCACTAATTTTTCAGATAGTATCTCTAGCTCAGAAAAAGAACAGAGCAGTAGGCTTATTAATAAAATTCAAGAATTCTCCAGCTACCAAAGCAACAAGATCTAAATGATGCTCAAGACCAGCTTGTGGTATTTTTTAATCACGATAAAGCAGTTTATTTTTAAAAATACTTTCATTCTGCATTCCAGCAATTGGCAATCAGAAAATGCACTTTTTAAAAAGGTAACATTTATTTATTTATTTATTTATTTTATTTATTTTTGAGACAGAGTCTCACTGTGTTGCCCAGGCTAGAGTGCTGTGGCGTCAGCCTAGCTCACAGCAACCTCAAACTCCTGGGCTCAAGCGATCCTCCTGCCTCAGCCTCCTGAGTAGCTGGGACTACAGTCATGCGCCACCATGCCCGGCTAATTTTTTCTATATATTTTTAGTTGTCCAATTAATTTCTTTCTAATTTTAGTAGAGGTGGGGTCTCGCTCTTGCTCAGGCTGGTCTCAAACTCCTGAGCTCAAACAATCCGCTTGCCTCGGCCTCCCAGAGTGCTAGGATTCAGGTGTGAGCCACCGCGCCCGGCCTAAAATAACATTTATAATAGCAACAAAAACGAATACTCGGGAAGAAAAATAACAGAAGATGTGCAAGACATGCATGAAGAAATTCTCTATCTTTCTTGAAAACACTAAAAAAGATTTAAACAAACAGACACCTATTTGGGGGGCTAAGAAGACTTGAATTTGTAAACAAATAAATTCTGCCCAAATTGAGCCATAGATTCAGTGTAATTCTAATCAAAATAGCAACACGAGTAGATTTTGGAACGTGACAAACCGATTCTAACATTGAAATGAAAAAACAAAGGCCAAGAATAGCCAAGATGGTATTGCAGGATCTTAAAGAGGGGGCGTTGCTCTCTAGATATTAGCACTTGTGTTTGAATTTATAGATTCTATTGACCCTATAGACAGTTCTGACTTGGGGACAGAGAAATTGATCATTGGAAAAGAATAGAGACCACAGAAAGAGGTCCACCCATATATAGAATTTTGGTATGTGACAGAATTGGCTTGCAGTTCAATGGAAGACAGAGGAAGGAAGTGGGTCTTCGAAAAAAGGAGGAAGGTAGATTGTTCAACACCGCACACCACACACAGACTCCAAGTCGGTTAAGTGCTTAAATGCCAAAAGGAAAACATAAAACTTTCAATAGAAACTCTATTTGAATATCTTTCTAATCTTAGAATGGAAGAGATTTTCTTAAATGAGACCCAAGAGGCACTCGGTAGAAAAGAGAAGATTGGTGAATATGATTATATTACAATTAAGAACTTAGGTTCACTAAAGGTCACCTTGAGAAAAGTGAAGACAAGCCACTCACTGGGAGAAGGTGTTTACAATACATATAACCAGAAAAAAACTAGTATAAAAATGTATAAAGCCCTCCGACAAACTCAATAGGAAAAAGCCAAATACCCAATGGGAAAATGGACTTCAGATGTGACCAGGCATTTTATAGAGTGTATACTTATGCCAGTAAAATCGTAGAGAGACTTTTCATCTTCAGTGATAAGCAAGGAAATGCAAATCAATACCATACTGAGGTAGTGAAATGACCAGACAATTGAGAAAAGCAAGTGTTGAAGAGATTATAGATCAACAGACTCTCATAGGCATAGATGGGAGTGTGAATGGATACAACTCCTTGGAAAAGCCATTTTTGATGATCTTGTAAAGATGGACATCCACACGCCCTGCGATCCAGCAATTAAATTTCTGGGTAATGCTAAAGAAAAGCTCTTACATGCTCATACAATGAGACATGAATAAGAATGTTGGAAAACAACTCAAATGTCTATCAATATAAGTTTAGATAACAGACATAATCATAAAGTGAAATATTATACAGTGGAGAAAATGAATAAATTGCAACTTTGTACAACAACATAGATGAATCTTTGTAATACGATGTTGCATCTATTATACAAAGCAAGTCCAAGAAGATGGTGCAAAGTGTGATATGTGATATCCTTTGTAGGTTCAGAAGCAATTAAAACCAAGTGTATATTTCAAGTATACCTATATGTGACAACTCTGGGAAGACAAGATACAGAACAGCGGTTACTGGGGATGGATCAGGGAGCAACATGGGTGGATGCATTAATAGCTGTACTTAGAAAGAAGGTTGGACAGCACATAGTGATTTGTTGGCTCTGGGAGATGAAGGGAGGGAACAGGAGAGAAGGTAACTCCCAGGTGTCTGCCCAGGCGACTGGGGAGGAGCGGGTTTGGTGAAATGCTGAGGACCTCAGTCTGGACTCGCTGAGTGCACATGTTTTAGGGGTCCCCCATGCATGAGAAGATTCCCAAATCACTCACCCAGGCAACCGTACCCATAACAGGGTCATCATCCCTTCCCTCTGGTCTCCTGGCTGCTTGCTTCCCGTGGGCCTTCACACTAGGGAAAGAAACCAGCACAATGCAGCCTGGAAGGCTGAGGCACGTGTGAGCAGGCTGCCCCCACCCCTGTTAAGATGGTGACAATGACGACTGAGGCATCCAGGCCCTGGAACTGGACTTGGAGATGTTCCTGACATGCAAGCAGGGGCTCTACACTCCCGGATGACCAGGGATTTGGTCAAGGTGGCCAAGGACTGAACATCCATCACTAAAGACCCCGTGTACACAAAAACTTGTACACAAATGATTATAGCAGTGTTATTCATAATAGCCGAGAAGTGGAATCTTGGAGCTGCCCCAAGGGGTGTCTGCAGAAGGAGGAGAATTAATTCAACCAATTCACTAGTTTCTATTTCATTTGGGGCTAATGAAAAAGTTCTAAAATTGATTGTGATGAACGATGCACAATTCTCTAAATACACCTAAAGCCACTGAATTGCACCTTCCAATGGATCAACTGTGCAGAATGTGAAGTATGTCTCAGCAAAGCTGTCAGGAAAAAGAGAGAAGACCCCTCTGGATCTGCTCAGCTCTGTGTTTCTGGGATTCAGCGACTTCTCTCCCACTCCCTACCACACGCCTCCCTGTACCTTCCCTGGGACCAAGACTCACACGCAGAAGAAGGTGAGGCACACACAGACGGAGAACAAGGCCATGGCACCAGCACCTGCCAGGGCCGCAGGAACCACTCCAGCCCCCAAGACTGATTTTCCTGCAGAAGAGAGGCCGGAGGGATAACACGCTCCCAGGACGCAGCCTCATGTCTTCCCACCTCCGTGTGGAACTTGCTCCAGGTCCCGGATCAGCCAGGAGACGGAAGACCCTGTCCTCCCTACCGCCGTCTGTCGGGCCCCAGCCCCTTTCTCCCACCAGGCGTCACTCTGCATCCCTGCACCTCCCCTCCGGCCACCCCCAGCCTCCAGAACACGCCCCCTGACCTGGCAGCAGCAGGACTGTGCTGCTCCGGGTCCCGTGGACATTCCTGGCCTCACAGCTGAGGCTGAGGCCGGAGCTGAGCTCCCCTCGGAGGCTCAGGGAGCTGTTGGCCCAGGGCCCGGCTGAGCTGGAGGTGGCCGTGAAGGCGCCGTGGCTGCCATTCCCCTCCAGCAGCCCTTCCCCGACCTGCCAGCGCAGGGAGGGGGCGGGCTGGGCTCGGGAGCAGCAGCTGCAGCGCAGCCCCTCAGGCTCCCAGGAGCAGGAGGGGCCCAGCAGCTGCGGGGGGTCTGTGGGGACAGAGGACAGCACTCAGCAGGGGCCCCCTTTCTGGGACCCAGGCGCCCCCCTCTCCCCAACTCACAGTGCACAGAGAGGCTCAGAGAGACGTGCTGGGAGCCCAGGGGGTGCTGGGCGCGGCAGGTGAATTCTCCTCCTTCTGCAGACACCCCTCGGGGCAGCTCCAGGGTCTCGGTGTTGGAGATGGGGGTGGCGTTCAGTCCTGGGGTCCCCTGGAACCAGCTCAGGTGTGCAGGGGGGTTGCCGTCAGCAGCACAGAGCAGCCGCAGAGCCTGGCCCTCCAGGACTGGGGACGAGGTGTTTTGCATGTTCTCCAGGGCTTCGGGGAGAGAGACTGTAAGGCGACAGAGAAAGAGAGATGGAGGGGCGGCCACAGTGCCTTTCCGTCCCTCCTTGCCGGATCCGGTTGACATCTCCCTCTCTTCCCCTGGCCCGTGCGGGCTCGGTTCACCTTGGTTAAAAGGTTTGGCCTTCACACCCTCGGGAAGTTGACCAAAAGTGTGTGGGCCGTTTATCTTCAGAAAAGGCTCAATATCTCACTGGTATGTGCTGGACTGTGTGGCAGAGAGAGGACAGAGAGCCCCCGGTGGCTTTGGGAGACAGATTCCGCTAACGCGCCGGGAAATAGGAGTAAGGAGGCTGGAGTGGACGGGGAGAGGAGGACACAGAGCCGAGCTGTGAGGAGACGAGGTGGGCAAGGATTGGTCCTCCACGCCTGCGGTATGAACCGGCCACAGGAGGGATGGCAGACGGACCGATCCGAGGTCTGCTCACGGCTTGGAGCAGAGTGAGGCTGTGTGTGCCCGCGAATGCACACGGGGCTCTCAGGACGTGGGGGCCACAGGGTGGTAATTCTCCCTCTTGCTCTTCCCACATCTGCTGCCTATTTCAAGCTCTGGTTCCCCAACGCTGCTCTCAGAGGGGCCCCAGAGGCTGGTCCAAGCCCCAGAGAAGGAGGGTCTTCCCTACCTGTGCCGTTTCGGAAGATGCTGATGGTGACGTTCCGTGGAGCATCTGGGATAGAAAGATATGGCCCCAGCTTCAGGTGTGGAGTGGACCTGCGTGGGCCCGGGAAGTGCCCAAGGGGGGGCCACGGAAACCCGGAAGGTGGGGACGGCTGTCCTCGGCCCCCTGCCCACCTGGACTCCCAAGCTCAGATCCGTGCCAACGTTCCTCAGGTTTTCCTTCTCCTCTCTCTCCTACACGTGCGCGCGCACGCACACACACAGATGCACACACGCACACACAGATGCACACACACACGCACACGCAGGCACACACAGGCACACACAAACCCCACTCCCACTGCCCTCACCGACCTGGTTGTCCTCCCCTAACTCACAGGAGACATTGAGCTGGACAGTTCTCTCTGTGGTCACACGAGGTCCTTGGAGTTTCACCTGACAGGTGAGGTTGGTGCCGTGGTCCTGGGGCCTCGGCGTGAGGGTGATTGCCGAGGAGCGAAGGGCGTCGGGGGCCAGGGAGTCCAGGGCGGCCCCCGTCCAGGAGAACACGAGAGGTCGTCCCCCTTCGCAGGACCCTGGCAGGCTGCAGCTCAGGTCTGTGGGGCGGCCGGACTCCAGACACTCCGGAGAGTGGATGTCGGGTTTCTGTGTCAGGGCTGAGGAGGAGAGAGGGAGACGCCCAGGCCCCAGGAGGGTGGGGACCCACAGTGTGACCTGCGAGTGACAGGGCCTCAGGCCCTAAGCTTGCCCCGAGTCCTGTATCTCTTTTAACCACTCCTGCCCCAACACCTGGAGCAGGGCACATTCCAATGTCCTGTTGCTGTTCTAATACGGGGACTCCACATCCCAGGGTCCTCTCCCGGGGCCTGTGCCATACCTGTCACCCACAGATTCAGCTTATCGTTTTCGTAACTATGTTTTACAAAATAGGTGCTCTCCACTCGGAAGAAGTAGGTCCCCGTGTCCTCTGTCTTGGCGTCTCTGATGCTCAGGGAGCAGTTTCCGGTCGTGGCGTCCCCAAGGAGGAGGAATCGGTCCTTGGTGCGTGGCTTCACGGCTCTGTCTGGGTTGTCTGTGGCCACAGCTTTGGCATAGTATATGTTGTCCCCGTCCCGGAACCAGGAGCGGTAGACTGGGTCAGAGGGATACCAGGACGGCAGGTAGGAGAAGGAGCAGGGAACAAGGACGCACAGGCCCTCCTGTACCGTCACCGACTTCTCCACTTGCAGCTCGAACCCTGTGTCCTGCAGGGACCCTGGGGAGACACAGGCCCAGCTGCAGCCACAGCTGCCCCAAGACTCGCGTCCGTCCCTCCTCCCTCAGCCCACTCACCCGCCCACAGCAGGGGCAGCAGCAGCAGGGCCAGCATGTCTGCATCGCCAGGTCCAGAGCGGGGCGTCCCTGTCAGGGAAGGAAACGCCCGGAGTGTGGGGTGGGGCCGGGGAAGTCCGTACAGGAAGGCGGTGGGTGAGCAGAGCTGTGGCCTCACAGAAGGGGAACTTGACGCTCCTGGGGGGTGAGGTGGTGGCTGGGAAATCCGACTGTCCCCCACCAGGAGGCTGTGGGTGAAGACACTGAGGTCCGCAGAGGGTGAGAGCCTTGTCCAGATGGGAACCTAGAAGTGATGCCTTCCAAAGGATGTTTCACTCAAGAGTGGGGTCACCAGGGAGCGAATGCAGACCAGAAAAGAGAAAGGAGGGCCGGAGCTGGTGACTCCCTGAGATGCGCATCAGACCCGCCCTCCAGCGGAAAACCTTTGAAAGTTCTGGAAAAACATGATTTTAAATTTCCTTTACATTGCACAAGTGTTGACAAGAAAGAAAGGAATTTTTAAACTCAAATTGAGGGGACAGTGAGAACCCCCAAAAGAGCTGGAGCACCGTTGCCCTGAGGGGGCTTTTGAGACACAGCCGAGGCCGGTTCTGCTGTTCCCAGACCCGAGGGTCTTGTGGGATGGTGACGAACACAGGCCCACTCAAAATGGGATGTCTAAAAGGAAAGCCTCACCCCCTTATGTGGGGTCCCCAAAAGGCCTCAGAAGCAAATTTGCCACCGTGAAGCTCAATCGCCAGGCGTTCCCCCTCGCAGGGGAAGGAGCACAAGGAATTTCACACTGAAATATGGCTGCCTGGTATAATGAGCATTTTAAATCAAAAACCCTCAGAGATCAATAGGCCTTAGAAGAGACTTTTCCCCTATCTGCATGAAGATAGGACAGACCCACCCAGGAGAGCAACTGTTCTTGCTCCTGTCCCTGTTATCTCATTATCCATTAGGAAAAAGAAGACCAAGCCTGTGACCACACCTGAACAGACCCTTTATAATACAGTGACTGTCTCCAAGAATCATTAAATTTAAACAAACCACAACTATTTACAGGTAATTTCTGTTCCCAGATCCAATCATTCTTCCTGCCAATCATTTATTACCCCTCAGTAGAATTCCTCTTCTCCCCTCCCACGTCCTGTTTCACCAGGATCCAAGCCCCTGTTCTTTCTATAACCTCAGGATGGCATATGAGCTTCTGGATCCCACGGGGATATTGGCCAGTCACTCCGCTTCTCCCCATGCACGTGGTTAAATAAACTTGTATGCCCTTTCTCTTATTAATCCGCCTTATTGTGAGTTTTTTAACAAACTTCCGGGGGGCCAAGGTGTTGGCCCCCGCACAAGAACCCCCTTTCAGATCCCTGGCAGGAGCCGAAACAATGTGTAGAAATAACCTGAAATCTTACTGCTCCTTTATAAAAGAAACTTAATTTAACAATGATCTTAAAAAATTTTAGACATTTCCAAAAATGAGTTGTGAGAGTAAAGACAGTTTCTTAAACTGTCAATGATCAAAAGAAATTTCAGTCAACCACGTCAGAAGAAACACTGACTTTTGTTTCTATTCTACTGTGGTGCTATCACATGTACCTATATATACTGGTTTTTGCCCACAGTTCCTGGCTTATAACTCCCATAGTGTTTGTTATAATGCGGGGTGCTCTAGGCTTCAGGAGACAGACTCTCTCTCTCTCTCTCTCACCTTCTCCTTTCACCTGCCCAAGGCAAGACTGTAATCTGATTGTGGGTCAAAAGACCCTCATTCCAGACAGGGTCCAGCACACATCCTGGAGGAAGGAACGCTGCACAGAGAGGCCACAAAGAATCTGAACAGACAGGCCTTGCTGGGTTTAGCTCATGAGCTTTTTGTCCACTTACATTTCTACATGGTTGTCAATCACCCCTATGTAATGAAGCCTCGATAAAAACCAAAAAGGACAGGCTTCGGAGAGGTTCCGGACACCCGGACACGTGGAAGTTCCTGGAGGGTGGCGCCCAGGGAAGGCATGGAAGCTCTGCTCCCCTTCCCCATACCTCGCCCGAGCATCTCTTCATCTGTATCCGTTTTATTATCCCTTATAGTAAACCAGCAAATGAGTCAGTGTTTCCCTAAGTTCTGTGAGCCACTCCAGCAAATCAATCAAACCCAAAGAGGGGGCTGTGGGAACCCCAACTTGAAGCTGGTTGATTAGAAGTTCCAGAGGCCTGGACTTGCGACTGGCATCAGGGATGGTGGTTTTGGGGACCGCGCCGTCACCCTGTGGGGATCTGATGCTATCTCTAGGCAGATGGTGTCGGAATTGAATTAGAGGACACCCCACTGGTGTCTGCTGCTTGGTGTGTGGGGAAAACCCCTCACATATGGTCACAGGAGACTTCTTCTGTGTTGGTGATTGTTATGATGTGAAAATACAGGAAAAACACAGTTTGCGAGTTTTTCCCCAAACATCTATCTATAGAAACTCTATTATAAAATTATTCTCTTACGAAAAAGCCATCAAACATTATCAGTCACAAACATAAGGAAAAAGTATGCAAATGTATCGGACAGATAGACTATACTATTAATAAAAATAGTATGTCATTTTTTTTTAATTGTCTTACATTTTGGCATTTTCCAGAATTTTGGTATTTTTCAGGTTTCATGATTTGGTGTGAAGTGTTTGCTCATTCCAAAAATAATCTATGTGTGCCAAATTTTTTATTTTTTTCTAAAGGTTGACAAGCTTTCTCTCCTTGACCAAACTTTTTTTGATAAATTAAAATATTTATTATTTTTAATTATGAGAGAATTATATGTTTTTTCAAAATATTAAGGATGTACAAGTGTTTCGTTACATGAATGAATTGTATTATGCTGAAGTCAGGACTTTTAGTGTGCCTGTCACCAGAATAGTGTACATTGTACCTGATGGGTAAGTTTTTATCCCTCTCTTTCCTCCCACCTTCTCCCTTTCTTAGTTTCCAATGTCCTTTACACCACTGTATGACTGTGTACCCACTGTTTACCTCCCACTTATTAGTAAGAACATGTGGTGTTTGTTTTTCCATTCCTGAGATACTTTACTTAGGAAAATGGTCTCCAGTTCTATCCAAGTTGCCACAAAAGACATTATTTCATTCCCTTTTATGGCTGAGTAGTAGTGCATGGCATATATGTACCATATTTTCTTTATCCACTCATTAATTGATGGGCACTTAAGTTGATTCCATGTCTTTGCAATTGTGAATTGTGCTGCAATGAACATTTGAGTACAGGTGTTCTTTTAACAAAATGGCTTCTTTTCCTTTGGGTAGATAACCAGTAGTGGGATTGCTGGATCAAATGGTAGGTCTACTTTTAGTTCTTTGATGAATCTCCATACTGTTTCCATAGAGGTTGTACTAATTTACAGTCCCACAAACACTGTATAAGCATTTCTTTTTCACCGCATCTCTGCCAACATCTATCGTTTTTCTGATTTTTTAATAATGGCCATTCTGATAGGGGTAAGGTGATATCTCATTGTGATTTGTATTTGCATTTCCTTGATGATCAGTGATGCTGAACATTGTTTTCATATGTTTCTTGGCCATTTGTCTATCTTCTTTTGAAAAAACTGTTCATGTCTTTTGCTCCTTTTTTTATGGGGTTATTTGTTTTTTCTTGTTGATTTGTTTGAGTTCTTAGTAGATTCTGGATATTAGACCTTTGTCGGATGTATAGTTTGCCAATATTTTCTCCCATTCTGTAGGTTGTCTGTTTACTCTGGTAATTTCCCTTGCTGTACAGAAACTTTTTAATTTAATTAAGGCTCATTTATTTTTGTCATTGCTGTATTTGCTTTTGGAGCTTTAGTCATAAATTCTTTCCCTAGGCTGATATTCGGAAGAGTTTTTTCTACATAGTCTTCTGGAATTTTTATAGTTTCAGGTCTTACATTTAAGTCTTTAATCCATCTTGAGTTAATTTTTTATATATGGTGAGAGATAGGGATCCTGTTTCATTCTTCTGCATGTGGCTATCCAATTTACCCAGCACCATTTATTGAATAGGGCATCCTTTTCCCAGTGTATATTTTTGCCCACTTTGTCAAAAATCAGTTGGTTGTAGTTATATGGTTTTATCTCTGGATTCCCTTTTCTGCTCCATTGGTCTATGTCTCTACTTTTATACCAGTACCAGCTGTCTGGGTTGCTATAGCATTGTAGTATAATTTGAAGTCAGGTAGTGTGATGCCTCCAGATTTCTTATTTTTGCTTAGATTTGCTTTGACTATTAGGACTCTTTTTTGGTTCCATATGAAGTTTAAGATTACTTTTTCTAGATCTCTGAAAAATGACATTGGCATTTTGATGGAAATTGCATAGAACCTTTAAATAAATTTGGGCAGGATGGACATTTTAACACTGTTGATTATTCCAATTCATTAGCATGGGACATTTTTCCATTTATTTGTGTCATCTATGATTTCCTTCATCAATGTTTGTAGTTCTCCTTGTGGAGATCTTTCACCTCCTTGATTAAGTATAGTCTAGGTATTTTATTATCTTTGCAACTATTGGGAATGGTATTGAGTTCTTGATTTGATTGTCAGTTTGACTGTTATTAGTATACAGAAATGCTACTGATTTGTGTACATTGATTTTATAACCTGAGACTTTGCTGAATTCATTTATCAATCCTAGGAGTCTTTGGCTGGAGTCTTTAGGGTTTTCTAGATAAAAGAACATATTGTCGGCCAACAGGGATAGTTTGATCTCCTTTTTCCCATTTGGATGCCATTTATTTCTTTCTCTTGCCTGATTTCTCTGGCTAGGACTTCCAGTACTGTGTTGAATAGAAGTGGTGACAGTGGGCACCCTTGTCTTGTTCCAGCTCTTGGGGGAATGTTTCAACTTTTCCCTAATCGGTACGATGTTGGCTGTAGGTTTGTCATATATAGTTTTTATTATTTTGAAGTATGCTCATTCTATTCCTAGCTTGTTAAGAGTTTTTACCATGAAGGGGTGCAGGATTTTATCAAATACTTTTTCTGCATCTATTGAGATGATCACATGGTCTTTGTTTTTATTCTGTTTCAAACTTTAGACAGGTTCCTCTAAGCCCTTTTTTCAACTAGACCCTGTCCTTGAGCTGCTTGGTCCGGTTATATAGCAAGAATCCTGCTAAGCCAGTTTAGGAAGAATCCCCGCCCCCTTGGTCCTTCATATCTGATCAAATTCCTCAGCCCTCACCCTTATTATCTGATCACCCTGGCCTGCTTTCAGCAAGAATCCTGTTAAGTTGCTTTAGCAAGAATCCACCTACATTTGATGGGCCCTCTTAGCAGTTTTCCTCTTAGCATTGGCAAGGTCCCCTCTGCCCCGTGCCACTGCACCATGCTCTTTGGGTGTAAACCTCTACTTGTCTTTGCTCTATTCAGAGTTGAGCCTGATCTCTCTCCCTGCTTTCAATGTCTTAACACCTATCCCAATAGTCCTGAACAGTCTGTGTTAACAAGTATCGGAGTAATTTTTTTCTTTAACAAAAGCGATTTCAACATTTGTATAAATTTCAGGCTCCATAAAACCTGGGTCTGCCCCTGCCTCAGGTTTCAGGTAAATAGGAGGTAACCACCCTCATCCCCCACTCCCTCAATGTTGCAGAGACAATTGCCTTGGGCTGGACAGAGCAGGTACTAAAGAAGAAAAGCAGTTGTGGCCACAAGCCAGGCTTCACATGAGCAGGACACACAGTTCACATTGGTCTAGTAAATTTCAAGCTGTGTACTTAGAGTGTTCCGAGACTTCTAAGCTGTCTTACCTTTGTGTTCTATCAGCCTTCCAACACATGAATAATGAAATCTTTATATTAAATTCCTTTGTTGAAACACATAGAATGGTTTCTGTTTTCATGTTGGCCTTGAACTGGTTAAATCTCAGAGATGAAAAAATGAGCACAGAATGACTTCAAATTCCTTCATATATAACTCAGACCCAACCAGAAATAAAGATAGTTTCCCTAACAAGATAAAAGGTGTCTTTGGCAAACATCATACCTAACGAAGTACCTTGAGGTCCTAGCATAGTAAGGCAATAAAAATAAATACACAGTACAAGAATTGGAAAGGAATTTTTTTTGAAAAAGGTCTTTCTTCATAAACAGCACAATGATGTATGTAGAAAGATCCACAGACACACTTTGGGGCTGTGGTGTCATGATATATGTATGTTGGTTTTCATCCATGGTTTCTGGCTCATAACTCCTGTAGTCCTTGTTATAGTATTGAGAAGCTTTAGACCTCAAAACAGTGCTCAGACAAGAATACATCTCTCTCTGACCTCCGGTCTTCCTTTCACCACCCCAAGGTAGGAATCTAATCTGATTGTGGATCAAAAGACCCTCATTCCAGACAGGGTCCTGCCCTATACCCTGGAGGAAAGAATACTGCACAGAGAGGCAAAAAAGTCTAAACCGACAGGCCTTGCTGGGTTTAGATCATGAGCTTTTTGTCCAATCACATTTCTACATGCTTGTCAATCATGCCTATGCGATAAAGCCTCTGTAAACACCCAAGAAGACAGGGTTGGAAAACTTCCAGGTAACTAAACACATGGAGGTTCCTGGAGGGTGGTGCCTGCCTTTCTCCATACCTTGCCCTACACATCTCTTCATGTATGTCCTTTACAATATCCTTTATAATAAGCTGGTAAATGTGTTTCCCTGAGTTTTGTGAGCCACTCCAAGGAATTAATCCAACACAAAGCGGGGGGGGGGCGTCATTAAAACCCCAACTTAAAGCCAATTGGTCAAAAGTTCTGGAGGCCTGGACTCGCAAATGGTAGGAAGGAGAAGGCAGTTTTGGCGACTGAACGCTCATCCTGTGAAATCTGATACTACCTCCAAGGAGATAGCGTCAGAATTTATTTAGAGGACACCCAAGTGGTGTCCGCTGCATGGTGCATGAGGCAAAAACCAACACCCATTTAGTTGCAATTTTCTTCTGTGTTAATGATTGTTGTGGTGTAGAGTTCAGAAAAAAGCACAATTTAGGGGTTTTCCATAAACAGGATCTTAACAAAAGAGTTAGCTGTGCTCCTAGAGATTAATCAAACTACAAAATCAGTTGTACTTCCCCATCACAGTGATAAACAAAAAGGCAATTTTATAAAAGGTGCCATTGACAATAGCTTCAAAAATTATGATATGCCTAGAACATACCTGATTATTTAGAGAGGTGTCTAACAAAAATACAAAGTATGCCACCTCAGTGGAGGAAATTAGAAATCTGTATCAAAGGACGTTAAAGATATAAATAAATAGAGAAAGGCGCATGTTAATGGGTTTGAAAACAATATCCCATAAATATCAATTCCACCCAAATTAATCTACAGAGTCAGAGCAATATGTCACACAACTCCCCAGGTGACCTTTGTGCAACTTAATAACTCCATTGTGAAATTTATACTGAAGTGGGTATTTCCAAGTATACTCAAGGCAATCAGGAATAACAATTGAGCGGCTCTGAAAGACATCAAGGTATATTACAACATTATAGAAAGGCCGGGCGTGGTGGCTCACGCCTGTAATCCTAGCACTCTGGGAGGCCGAGGCGGGTGGATTGTTCTGAGCTCAGGAGTTCGAAACCAGCCTGAGCAAGAGCGAGACCCCGTCTCTACTAAAAATAGAAAGAAATTAATAGGACAACTAAAAATATATAGAAAAAATTAGCCGGGCATGGTGGCACATGCCTGTAGTCCCAGCTACTCGGGAGGCTGAGGCAGAAGGATTGCTTGAGCCCAGGAGTTTGAGGTTGCTGTGAGCTAGGCCACGGCACTCTAGCCCGGGCAACACAGTGAGACTGTGTCTCAAAAAAAAAAAAAAATTACAGAAAATATGACCATGTTGTGCTGACACAGAAATAGACCCATAGACTGATGGAGTAAAATAGATAACGTAAAAATAGAACCTCAACCATCAGAAACATCGTGTGTGATAGAGAAGGTGATGGGAAGTGGCAAGTGATAGATTTTCCAATAATATATGTGGGCGAGTAGGGATCTGAATGCAGTCAAATGAAATTGTGCCCCTAGCTCAGACCATGCATAAAAATCAAGTACAGGTGTTTTGGGAAAATCTCAGGACAGTATGGAAAAACCACCCCCCAAACTGAGATGGAGCTGACAGACCAAAGAATGATGCAGATACATCCAGCTTGGTGAGTTAGACGAGTTTATTTGAAAGTTCTTACGAGGGCATTTATTCCTGGTCAACACAGGGATCTTAAATGCCTTCCCAGAGAATGACAGCTTTTTCATTGTATCATCAGACGTTCTCATTGAAACAAATCAGGCACACGCAGTACAATCATCATTCACTATCATACCACCATGTTATGTTGATGCCGTTATAATTCACCAGTAGGCATTGATTTTAGTATTACCGTTAGTTAAAGGGCATCATAGGTCAGTGAACGCAGTTGTAAAGCAGTTAGAGCTGGTTTACACTGGCTGCCTCTGCCCTGAGAGAGGGCTGAGGCACATTTCTTGTGCCTGGGAACTATCTTTTGGTATTTGCTTAATCCGTTTTGTAACAATATTGTTGAGCACTTCAAACTAGCACAGCACAGTGTTTATTTGTAGGCCAGGGAACTTGCATTTTTCCCTCAAGTGGCTTGAAGACCTGAATATGAGAGATAAAACAATAGAACTGTCAGAAGATAATATTGCAGGATATCATCATGAATGTGAGGTCGGAAAGGATTTCTGAACAAGACATAAGTAAAACATTCTGTACAGAGAAAGATCGAAAACTTGGACGACGTTAAAATTAAGAACTCATCATGAAAGACGCCATAGCGAGTGCTACATCATCAGCCACCAAGTGAGGGAAGGTATTTACAACACATATAAAAACCAAAGTATCAGTATCAAGAATATAAGAAGAATTTCTACAAATATATAAGAAATAGAAGATGCAGGAAAAAATGGGCTCACTTGAGCAGGTGCCTGGTAAAAGATAACATACAACTAATGAGTAAACAAATAAAAACGTTCTCCACCTTATTAGCAACAAGGAACATGCACATCATATCCAGAAAAGATACTATTATACATACTCCAAGTTGGCAAATATCAAAGTATCTGACACCACAAAGTGTTTGTAAAAGTGTGGAGCCATGCTTGTTGGAATATAAATAACATTTATATTAATAACATAAGAATACAGTAATATTATCATATTCATATTGATTTTAATTAATGAGTGATTATTACCTAATATTGATTGATTGCTAATGTTTATTAGTTAATAACCATATACTGAGTAATTGTATACAATTAATAATATCATGGGTGGTTCCTCTCCATGTGGCTCCAGGGCCCCTCCAAGGCGTGAGTAACAGGGGACTCCATCCTAACTCCATGTGTTGTTCCACTCCAGTCTGCACCTCTGTTGCCTGTTCTTGGAGAATTGATACTCCCGTCATTCTCACAGTGACTCTTAGGTAAACAAGTATATGTTACACACATCGTCTTAAGATATATCTTCCACTGACACTCGTCTTGAATCCCCTGGTGCTCAGAGAGCAGTCATTGTCCTGGTGGAAACTGAGGAGGTGACATTGACCTTGGGGATTATATTTTGTACTTTCATCATGTTCATGTGCAGTGACTACAGCATGGTAATCACGTGCTTGGCTACGTGAGTTTTAGGATTTCAGGATATCAGGTGTAGGGAAAGGTACAGAGCATAGGGTCACTTGTTCCTTGGGGTGAACAACAGAGATATCTGCAGTGCCAGCCCCAACCCCCACCTGGTCCTCTCTGGCCTTTGTCCCACTCAACACTAGAGGCATCTCTCAAGCTGAAGATTCCAGATCTTTCCCAGGGATAGCTTCATTCCCTGAACCCCCATACTGTGTCCTTTCTTTTAAGAGTAAGAAACAGATGGGGTGGGTGAGGGGAGAGGAAATTGCAACTGAAGCCACAAGGTACAGACAGAGGACAGGAAAGGAAATTTCCACATCACCTCTACCAGAAAAGCTGGGCCTCAAGGGCAAGGAAGAGGCCAGGCTGGACCACCTCAGGAGCACAATGTTCATCCTAATAAACACAAAATAACCCCAACTACTGAATTGGGAGAAAGAAGCAAACATTCTCACATTCAAGAAGGGCTACAGAGTTCACCTCAGAGAGATGAGTGTGTATGTATTTTTTGCAAAAAACCTAATGATAATATTTTTTATTCAGGTGAAATTCACATCACATAAAATTACTAATGGTAATTCTGGGAGTGTAAACTTTTGGAGAATTAGATGAAGAGGAAGCTAAAATGATGTTGAATAATAAAGTATCATGAACTATAGGCATCCCTCTTGTGGAAGAGAGAGAAAGCATTGTTAAAAGTCCTAGACTCAGTGGAAATGAGATGAGGAATTGGGAGATGTCCTCTTTTCCCCAACAGCAAGGTAACAGGAGAGAGAGGTCCAGTAAAAGACATTTTGTCATGGGGCTGGATGGTGAATTTTTGCAACACAGTGTCTAATATCCAATATAACCTACTTCCTGTCCTGAAGCATCATTCCCTTCTGCTGTCCCCAAACCTTGAACGAAGAGTGTTTCACAATATACACTTGTATAAAGTGTGGGGAGACGTAGAAAAGAAGTCTTTGTTGTCCTGTTAGGGGAAGTTCTACCAGCTTGCATATGACAGGGAGCCTCCTTAGCCATCCTTAGGTATCCTCCCACATACTGTGGTGAGTTGGCAGCTTTGGGTTCTCTGTAATTATTAAGCATGGGAGATGCAGTTCCTTTCTATGGATATTAAAATATGAACAGGATGCAGAATTTGAGGACTACTGTTTTGTACCATAAAAATTGAAATCTGCTGTTAACTATCTTGGAAAATGTCAGCCTGGCACAGTACAATTTGGGCAAAACTGAAACATGAGAGGAGCAGCTAGGAACAAAATTACAACCCCTGTGTCTGAGTATATGATTCAGTGAGGCAGGAAGTGTGTGGAGGCAGTTGTGAAAGGTTTCAACAAGGAGACGTGTGGACCGAGAAAACTCAGGTGGCTTGTAAGGCTTTCCTGTCGATTGGGCTTCCATTGGATGGGTATATCTAGCTTGTATTTCTATTACATTTGACTGACAGTGTTTATAAATATGTTTTATTTTTGTAAAATAATGCTTAACACTAAATTCTCCATTTCAGCCATTTTTAAGTGTACGGTTCAGTGGCATTAAATGCTTTCATCTTACTGTGCAGCTCTCACCACCATCCGTCTCCAAAACTATTTCTTCTTCCCTGACTGGAGCTTTGTACCCACTAAACATTAATTTTCCATTTCTACCTCACCCCACCCCATGGCAGCCACCATTCTATTTTCTGTCTCTACGAATTTGACTCCTTCATGTACTTCATATAAACAGAATCATACAAAATTTGTCCTGTTGTGTCTGGCTTATTTCACTTAGCATAATATCTTCTAGGTAATCCATGCTGAAGCATTTGTTAGAACTTCCTTCTATTTTAAGGCTGAATAATATTTTATTTGATGTATATAGTACATTTTGTTTATCCATTTATCCATTAATGGACACTTGGGTTGCTTCCACATTTTGGCTATTGTGAATAATGCTGCTATGAACCTTGGTGTGCAAATATCTGTTAGAGTCCCATACCTGTTCCATTCTTTTGTGTTTCTACTCAGAAGTGGAATGTGGAATTATATAGTAATTCTGTGTTTAAATTTTTGAGGAATTGCCATACCATTTTTCAGAGTGAGTGCACCATTGTACTTGCCCACCAGCAATGCATAAGCATTCCAATTTCTCCATATCTTCATCAATGTTTGATATAATCTGGTTTGGTTTGGTTTGGTTTTATGCTAGCCATTCCAATGGGTGTCAGGAGATAGCTCATAATGGGACATGAGGAGAGAATTCTAGAAGGGAAAAGCCAGAGAAGAGGAACTCCAGCTTCTGAGTATAAACTCTTCTCATGTCTCTAACTGACCTGAGAACTGTGCGTGTGCAGAGCATACCACAAGCACTGCAGGTAAAGATGAGAGAGAGTAGTAAGACTTGAGCTCTCGCCCACCACAGGCAAGGAATTGTTTGCAATTTGGCTTGAACCAAATTATTTGCCTGCTTAAAAAAAAAACACTTTTTGGAGTAATAAAACTTACTTCAGAGACTCCACAACATAACATTAACAACATTTAGGATTCAATCCAAAACTACCCAACATATGAAAAAACAGGAAAATGGGACCTATTGTGAAGGTCACAACACACAGAAAAGGGGAAAAGTGAAAGAATGACAGAGGCCAATGCTGTGATGACCAAGGTGATGGAAATAACAGACAAGAACTTTAAAGCAGCTGCTATAACTATGCTCAAGGAGGTAAAGGAAAATATAGTCATAATGAATAAAAATATAGGAAACCTGACTAGTGCTATAGAAAATGTTTATTCTGGGAGGCCAAGGAGGGCGGATTGTCTGAGCTCAGGAGTTCAAGACCAGCCTGAGTAAGAGCAAGACCCCGTCTCTACTAAAAATAGAAAGAAATTAGCTGGACAACTAAAAATATATAGAAAAAATTAGCCAGGCATGGTGGCACATGCCTGTAGTCCCAGCTACTCAGGAGGCTGAGGCAGCAGGATCTCTTGAGCCCAGGAGTTTGAGGTTGCTGTGAGCTAGGCTGACGCCATGGCACTCTAGCCTGGACAAAAGAGTGATACTTTGTCTCAAAAAAAAAAAAAAAGAAAGAAAATGTTTATTAAAAAGAACAAATGAAAATTGAAAATTCCAAAATGAAAAAACACACTACAGTATCTCAAATTTAAAAGTTAACTGGATGAGCTTAATAGGAGGAAGCAGCAATAGTGAAGGAGCCAGTGAATACGAAGATAGATCAAGAAAAGTTATCCAATGAAAAGGAAAGAGAAAAAAATGGGAGCAAAGAGTCAGGAAACTGTGAGACAAAAAGGGCCTACATATATGTAATTGAAATCCCAAAGGGAGAGGAAAGATAGAATGGGACAGAAAAACTACTTGAATAAATAATGTCCAAAACATCCCAAACTTGGTGAAAGACATAAAAGGGACCAAAGATTTAAAGCAATCCCTCATAGAAATAATATCCAGTTGTCCAATAAATTCAATTAAGAAGTTCTCAACCTCCTGAGTAACTAGGTGAATTTAAGTTCAAACCATTAGCAAAACGTTATTGCATACTCTTTACACTGGAAGATTTTACACGTCTGAAGATGTCAAGTGCTGGTGAAGAAGTGGAACACTGAAGAAATATAAGCTGCTCCCATTGTTATCTAGTAAGTTGAAGACATTCATGTACAATGAATATGCTACTGTCAGACCCATGTCTGGTCCCCTTGGCAGATGGGCTGTATTCAGCAAAGGAAGAAAATGGTACTGGATTAGGGGTGATTCCCGTGCAACACCAGAGGTCATCAGCTTCTCTTTGGTGCTCTGGAGACAGATGCACACACAGACTCTCAGAGCAAAGAAGACATTTATTTTCTGAGCCCTGGGTG
The DNA here is from genome assembly GCA_004363605.1 of Indri indri. Lineage (NCBI taxonomy): Eukaryota > Metazoa > Chordata > Mammalia > Primates > Indriidae > Indri > Indri indri. The sequence goes on from RJWJ010005401.1 coordinate 32,692, forward strand.
AGGGGGTTGGAGGCCCAGATTATAAGTGGGGACCGTACGGGGAGTGGAGCTGGAACGTGGAACAGGGTGGTGAAGAACTATGAGCCCAAGGGCACTCAGAGTGAGGTGCAGGTGAGACTGGGAAGTGCTCATAGTGACATCCCTAATTGACCCCCGGATCCCAAGGAGGAGTGGGGAGGAGGAGGAGGAAGAGGAGGAGGAGGAGGAGGGCTCATCCTGGATCCCCGGCTCTTCCCAAATGGGTAGTATTAGAATCTGCAGGGAACACAGAGCTGACGTGGAGGTGGAAGTTGAGGTTGTCAGGGAGGAAGTCTGTGCTCCATGGACGTGACAGGGCTAGGTCACCTGGAGTGGATCAGGGCAAGGTTATAGGTGGGAGGAAGCTGGTTCCCAGAGGGTTTCCTCACCCCAGCAGGGTAGTGCTCAAGGTCAGCAGACACGGCGTAAAGATGTGAGGGGGGAAGGGCCAGGGAGCAGCGTATGCCAAGATCAAAGCTCAAGCTCCGCTCCAACTACTCAAAGCCCTCCCAGGACCCAGGTAATCTGCTGCCCACTCCTGACATTCGTTCTTGCTGAGAAAGGAGATGTGCTTCCGGCAAGGTGGAGCTTCAGGGTGTTCGGGTCCAAATGAACTTACAAGCTCCTTGCAGCGTTTACCTGCTGCCCTGGCCTAGGCTGAAAACCGTGGAATCTGCTGCTTGGTGAGGGATCCATTCCCCGGCCAGCAAACCTTGCCTCATCAGGGCATTGAGATCCTGCCACGTCACTGACTCACAGGCTGTGCTAAGCAGTGCGGTTCTCTCTGCTGTCTCAACTCCAGGAAATGGCACCTGAACAGTGAGGCTGCTTCTGAGGTCCTGGGGAACCAGGGTGAAGGGGAGCATCGAGGTACAGGAGGTCACATGTCCCTGGCGGGAGAGGACGTGACCTCTCCAAATTGAACTGATGGTCATGCCCCCATTGCAGGGCTTGGATGGCTACTCTCTGCAGCACGAACAGCAGGGCGTCCTCTTGGAGCTCTGATTTGTTGCCCCCTCCAGTGCCCATCCTTCTGTTGCCTCCTTGAGCAGAATGATACCTGTTACTCTCCCAGCAAGGACCTTATGTTCCAGAGTACGTCTCATATGAAATCCTCTCCAAGCGTCTCTTCATTCCCCCTACGCGAACAACCTGAGAGATCAGAGTCCTCAAGAAGCTGTTGTTGATTTTTGGATCCCCAAGGAGGTAGAATCGACTTGGTTTCTATTTAGTACATTTGGATGTAGAGTCCCTTACAGCCACTAGAAAAGACGATTGACTTCATCGCTTACATTCATTCGAGGTTTGGTCCAGAATCACTGGATTGATCACAGTCTCACTCAGAATTCCAGGGGTAGGAGATGGGACAGAGGATGAGGCCACACAGGCCTTCCTGTGCCACCACAGAATGTAAAACCCTTTTGCTGGAGGGACAGGGACAGAACGCAGCTCCCTCTGGCCCCCCACCAGCACTCTTCACCCCCGCCCAGTCCTCCACCCCATTCAGTAGTAAGGGCTTATTATCAAAAGGCAATAAGAAGATTTTAAAAACAGCCAGGTATATAAAAAATACAAATAGTTACCTTCAATGGAGCGACAATAATGAAGAAGATGCCAGGACACGAGAAATGATATCACAGAAGACCAGGGAGTGATATCTTTACAACCCGGAATTCTATACCCAGACAAAGTATCTTTCAAAAATTACATTGAAATAATATTTCATGTTAAAAAAAAAAAACTAACAAAGTTGAATTCCAGCAGACTTGCACTATAAAAAAATACTAAAGTAAGTTCTTCAGGCTAAAAGAAAATTAATTCTGATAAGTATCTAGAATAGGATGAAAGAATCACAACTATGTATATAATTTTTAAACAGTAGTCACTGTTTAAATCAAAGTAGTCATAATGTCATGGGGGACGGGTAACATTTACAGATGTAAAATATAGAACGACAACAACAGGCAAGGTGGAGGCGTGGTATATGTGTCTGCAGAATTGGAAACTCATTTCACTTAGTGGCCTCCGGGTTTACCCATGTTGTCACAAATGGCAGGATTGTCCTCTTTTTTTTATGGCTAAATAATGTCACCATCTTTAGAATGAAGAAATAACCAGAGATATATTCACATGTGGAATACATTCGTTCCTCAGTACATGCTTGGATGCTCTCGTCCCAAAGTTGGCCCTGCAGAACCGTGGATGCAAAAAGCCGGTCCTCCCTACTCTGGGGATACTGGGAAGGTATCCCCATGGATACTACACATTCCCAATGTCCGCATGGATACCGCATTCTCCATCTGCAGCTGGTTGGACATGTGCGTGCGGAACCAGCGGGTACACAGGGCGACTGTGCTATCGTAACAACAAAAACAATACCAAAACAAAAAATCAACTGTTTATCCGGATAAAGGAGAAAACCCATACTGAAAGAAGCCAGATACTGAAGTATATATGATGTTTGCTTCTGCTTGTAGATGGAGAAAAGCTGACGATACAGATAGATCTGTATGGACAGAGAGGAAATGGTGGTCCCCAGAGGATTGTGTAGACTGCAAACAGCACCAGAAACCCACTCGTGGGGGGCTGGAAAGAATCTGTATGTTGAGCTGGATGGTGGAAACAAGAATGTGTACATATGTAAAAATTCAGCTGATTATACTCTTTAGATTTGCATGGTTTATTCAATTTAAGTCTGGCTTCTTTCTTTTATGCATCAAAAAAAAAAAAAAAAAAAGTAGAAAAAGCCTTAGCTAAAACATGTCCAAAAAAAGATTAAGATGTAATGTTGGTCTACAAACCCCCACAGAGGCATTAAATGGTAAAATCAATTTTTATGTTGTATTGTTTAACAAATTTTCACCTACAATTAAATGCTATAATATTTTATAATAATCATAATGAGGTAGAGTCTTCAAATTAAAAAGCAAGGCTGTGTTCGTGACTGCACTGTGCATCTGTGTCTATACTGACCGGGAGTTCCAAAGACCAGAGACACAAGTGCTGAGAAGGCAGGTTTTGGGTAACGGGGGATAAGACCCCAAGCTCATTCCCTGCGCAGGCCTGGGGGTGGAGAGGGGGGAGGAGGGTGGGAGGGGAAGGGAGGGGGGTGATGACCTGGGGCTGGGGCAGGACCAACAGGGAGAAGGGGAGTAAGCGGGTGGGTGTGGGGCAGGCAGGACACAAGGGGCAGTCGGTGGGGTGTGAGTTTCCAGAAGGAAGCTGACAGCGATGTCCCACGTGTGTCCCTCTGGGCTTGGTGTCCACATCTCAGCTCTGTCCCGAGAAGGAGGGGCTCAGTCAGGCCTCTCAGCCCTGATCCCCGGGGGCTCCGCACCTGCACGGCCAACACGAGTCTCAGATCGGATTCAGCCACTTTAATTCTGGCTCCAGGCGGGTCAGGACAGCTCAGCCCCACCCGGCACTCAGGGGCTTATTACTGGGCTTCCCTGGAGAGAGGCAGCTCCGCTAGCCTGGTGTAGTAGACCCAGGTGAGGCCATAGGTGAGGAGGAAGCCGGCCCCCATGAGGGCCCCCCTGATCAGGGTGATGACCAGGGCCCGGGAGCCCTGCTGTTCCTCAGTCGCACATCTGCAGCCAGAGGGGCTTCCTGGAAAAAAGGAGGGGGGATGAAGGTCCGTCCCCAGGCCTCAGCCCTCCCGCAGCCCGAACACCCGGCCGGGCCGCCCACGCCAGCACCTGTCCTGCGACTCACTCCGCACAGAGAGGCTCAAGGAAAGGCGCTGGGAGCCCAGCGGGTGCCGAGCCCTGCAGGTGAATTCCCCCCCATCTCCAGCCCCTGCGTCGGACAGCTCCAGGACCCCGGGCGCCGAGGCCTGGGGGGGATCCAGGGTTTTTCCCTCCCGGGACCAGCTCAGCCTGGCAGGGGGGTTGCTGTCAGCCACACAGATGAGGCGCAGGGACTGGCCCTCCGGGACAGGCAATGACGTGCCATTGCTGAGGATCCTCCGGACTGTGCGGGAGACACACGGCAGGGTGAGCGGAGGCTGGAAGGACGCGCAGGGGTTCTCCCGCGAAGGGGAAGCGGGCGCGCGGCCCCGGTGCGCGCGGGCCAGGAACTGAGAGCACCCGGCAGACCCGGCGAAGCGCGCTCTTAGCGGGGAGGACCAGGAGCTCCGCGGACACAACGAGCGGGGAGAGGAGGCAGGGTCAGAGCTTTGCGGATGCGAGGGCCGGGCCGGGGGCCCTGGGCTTTGCCCTGGGGGTGCTGAAAAGCAGAAGGCGCTGTGAGTAGGGGAAACACAGAATCAGCGCCGGGTCCGGAGAGATCCTGCTGCAGCCAAGCGGAGGCCTGGGCTGGGGGACTGGACGGGGCGCAGGAGGCTGGGGAGGCGCTGGGCCGTGGGCCAGGGTGCAGGACACGACCTGAGCTGGGAGTGGAACCGAGGGGAAGGAGAGGAGGGAGGTGACTGGTGACGCGGCCGTCTCCGCCCACCCACGGGGTGCAGCTGGTGAGGAAGGGAGCTCTTCGGGCTGTGTCCAGAACGCCCCTGGGATCCGTGGGGGCCGGGGAAGGGCTAATTGAGAGGTGGCTGAATGTGCAGGTCTGTGGCCCAGGAAAAGGGGTATAAAGTTGTGGGAGGCTTCCGGACAAGCTCAGGGGAGGGACGGGGTGGCCCCGGAGAGAGAAGCGAGGGTGGGAACATGGAAGGGTCCTGGGAAGGGTGATCGGGTCAGAGATGAAGGAGGGCGAGTGTCGGAGGAGGCGGGGCCCGCAGACATTCAAGAAGAGGGGACAATGCCCGGAATCGCCAGCGGCAGAGACAGAAAGTAGAAGAGGGGCTGCCTGGGGCTGGTGGGAGCGGAGATGGGGAGCTGCCGTCTAACGGGCACGGAGTTTCGGGTTTGCAAGATGAAAAAAGGAGCTCAGCAGATTGATTGCACAGCGGCGTGAATGTACTTAACGCTACCGAATTGTACTCTTCAAAATGGTTAAAATGACAGATTTTGTGCTGCGTGCATTTTCTCACAATTAAACATAAATTTGAAAAGAAGAGAAAAGGGAGAAGCCGGAAGCAATACTGGGTCTGCCGGTGCCAGGCCTTGGCGAGCGGGAGTCGGGGCGGGCGAGGGAGCGAGGGAGGGTCTCCTCCCGGCTCTGAGCCCTGAGCCTGCACAGTGCCCCCCTCACAGCCGGACCGGGGAGGGTCTTCCCTACCTGTGCCGTTCTGGAAGATGCTGATGGTGATGTTCCGTGGAGCATCTGGGATAGAAAGATATGGCCCCAGCTTCAGGTGTGGAGTGGACCTGCGTGGGCTCGGGAAGTGCCCAAGGGGGGGCCACAGAAACCGGGAAGGTGGGGACGGCTGTCCTCGGCCCCCTCCTCACCTAAACTCCCAAGCTCAAATCCGTGCCAACGTTCCTCAGGTTTTCCTTCTCCTCTCTCTCCTACACGTGCGCGCGCACACACACACACAGATGCACACACACACACACAGATGCACACACACACAGATGCACACACGCACACGCACATGCAGGCACACACAGGCACACACAAACCCCACTCCCACTGCCCTCAGCGACCCGGCTGTCCTCCCCTAACTCACAGGAGACATTGAGCTGGACAGTTCTCTCTGTGGTCACACGAGTTCCTTGGAGTTTCGCCTGACAGGTGAGGTTGGTGCCGTGGTCCTGGGGCCTCGGCGTGAGGGTGATTGCCGAGGAGCGAAGGGCGTCGGGGGCCAGGGAGTCCAGGGCGGCCCCCGTCCAGGAGAATGCGAGAGGTCGTCCCCCTTCGCAGGACCCTGGCAGGCTGCAGCTCAGGTCTGTGGGGCGGCCGGACTCCAGACGCTCCGGAGAGTGGATGTCGGGTTTCTGTGTCAGGGCTGAGGAGGAGAGAGGGAGACGCCCAGGCCCCAGGAGGGTGGGGACCCACAGCGTGACCTGCGAGTGACAGGGCCTCAGGCCCTAAGCTTGCCCCGAGTCCTGTATCTCTTTTAACCACTCCTGCCCCAACACCTGGAGCAGGGCACATTCCAATGTCCTGTCCCTGTTCTAATACGGGGACTCCACATCCCAGGGTCCTCTCCCGGGGCCTGTGCTATACCTGTCACCTGCAGATTCAGCTTATCGTTTTCGTAACTATGTTTTACAAAATAGGTGCTCTCCACTCGGAAGAAGTAGGTCCCCGTGTCCTCTGTCTTGGCGTCTCTGATGCTCAGGGAGCAGTTTCTGGTCGTGGCGTCCCCAAGGAGGAGGAATCGGCCCTTGGTGCGTGGCTTCACGGCTCTGTCTGGGTTGTCTGTGGCCACAGCTTTGGCATAGTATATGCTGTCCCCGTCCCGGAACCAGGAGCGGTAGACTGGGTCAGAGGGATACCAGGACGGAGGGTAGGAGAAGGAGCAGGGAACAAGGACGCACAGGCCCTCCTGTGCCGTCACCGACTTCTCCACTTGCAGCTCGAACCCTGTGTCCTGCAGGGACCCTGGGGAGACACAGGCCCAGCTGCAGCCACAGCTGCCCCAAGACTCGCGCCCGTCCCTCCTCCCTCAGCCCACTCACCCGCCCACAGCAGGGGCAGCAGCAGCAGGGCCAGCATGTCTGCATCGCCAGGTCCGGAGCGGGGCGTCCCTGTCAGGGAAGGAAACGCCCCGAGTGTGGGGTGGGGCCGGGGAAGTCCGTACAGGAAGCCGGTGGGTGAGCAGAGCTGTGGCCTCACAGAAGGGGAACTTGACGCTCCTGGGGGGTGAGGTGGTGGCTGGGAAATCCGCCTGTCCCACCCCCCACCCCAGGAGGCTGCGGGTCCAGACTTATAAGTGTAGATTCAGAAGGTGCAGAGTCGCCAGGCCCCATAGGTGCCGTGCTTTCCCCATGCACCACTGTCTACACAGGGAAGAGAACACCACCTGATCAGCTCTGGGGGGCAGAGCTGCTGGACCCCCAGGGAGACCAAAGAGCAAATTCATTAGGATATGATGGCAGCTGCACCCAGGGAACCCGGGCTGGGGTCCAGTTTCGGAGGGACAAATTGGCCAGGTGGACATGACCAGGCCCTGAGCAGTCAGGAGAGATGTGGCCCCCACCAGTGACCATGGGGTCTCCTGATCCCTTGGATTTGGGCCCCCGATGTCATCATTTTCCTTGTCCCAGGCAGCCTCAGACTCCCGCTCTAGCGTCGATGGCCAGACCAGACCCGAGAGCCGGGCATTTGGAATGAGGAGGTGAGCACACGGAACCCCCACACTGGAACCAGACCCCGCAGCTGCCGGCTGTTGAACTTTACAAAATTACTTAATCTCTCTGTGCCTCAGTTTGCTCATCTGAAAAATGGTGACGATAGTGGCATTGCTGTGTGAGGGTTAAATGAGTCCACATGTGCGAAGTGCTCAGGACAGAGCCTGGCCCTGGGTATTTACTCTTTCAGCCGCCGTTTCCTGGACACCTGCTTTGTGCTGAGGGTACAGCAAAGGGTAAGCTCTTAGGACGGGAAAGTGAGTAAAAAACCCTAGTGGGGAGACGAGCATTTAATATAAAAATTAGAGCACACAGCCGCCTAGAAAATGACGTATCCTAAGTAAAAAAAATAAAACATAAACCCAGGAGAGGAACCGCTAAGGACTGCTAAAACTTTTTAAAAGCGTGGGTGGGGAAGCCACATGCAGAAAGTGACATTCAAGCAAGAATGTGAAGGAAGTGAGGGGACGAGCCTGCAAGTGTCTGGGCCCGTGTGGGTCCACTCCAAGGGACGGGCACACTCAGAATTCCCCAGGAGGGATCATGGGCGCTGTGCTGCGAAACAGCTGGGTGACAGCGTGGCAGAGTGGTCAGTGGAGAGCACACGAGGACGGTCGGCCGGGGGTGTCCTGGGTCAGGTCACCAAGCGATTCGGAGGCTCTTGTAAGAACTTGGCTTTTGCTGAGTGCATTGGTTGGGGTTCTCAGAGAAGCAGAATCCACAGGGTTTGTGTGTGTGTGAGTGTGGGTGCATTCGTTTATTTATTATAAGAAATTGGCTTACGCAATTACGGAGGCTGGCGGGTCCCAAGCTCTGCGGTTGGCAAGCTGGAGACCTGGGAGAGCCGATGGTGTCCTCCTCTTCCACAGGCCGCCAGGCTTGACACCCAGGAAGAGCCAATGTTTCAGTTCAAGTCCAAAGGCAGGAAGAAACTCATGTCCCAGCTCGAAGGAAGTCAGAAGAGGAGTTCCCCTTGCTCACGAGAGCGTCAGCGTTTTTGTTCTGTTCAGGCCACGCTGAGGAGGGCAATTGTTCAGTTTACTGATGTAAATGTCAATCTCATCCCAACCCCCCTCACAGAAACACCCAGAATAATGTTTGGCCAAGTGTCTGGGCACCCTGTGGTCTGGTCAAGTTGACACCTAAAACCAACCATCGCACCGGGTGAGTTGTGCAGACAGCTCAGGGGTGAACAGAGAAGGGACCGAGCTTTATCCGCTTTCCCCCGATCACTCTGCTTGCCGTTCTGCGAACCACGGTCTGCCGAGCTGTCTCAGTGCCCGGGCTGTGAGACGGGCGTGCTCGGGTCTGCAAGGACGTGGTAGACGTGGTAAGAAGAGGATGAATTAATGGTACTCGTTAACATATCAGACGCACGTGCGGAGAAAAAAGGTCACAAACAACGCCGATGTTTTTGGCCTGAGCAGTTGCAGGAAAAGGAAAAGACATCAAGAGAATTTTTATGGGAGAGAATCAGGAGCTCGGCTTGGGACGTGCTGGGTTAGGTGTGCGCATTAGACGCACAGGTGGAGGGTAAGCGGAAGGCGTTAGAGCTGAGAGTCTGGAGTTTGGAAAAGGTTCTGGCTGGAGACAAATGTGGAATCATCGGCGTCCAGATGGCGTGTGAAGTCGGGAGCGTGAGTGACATCACAAAGGCCGTGCGTTCAGGGCTTCCGTGGCCCGAGTATCAGACCTTCCTTCCCACTGAAAATAACTAAAAATATGGGGAGGATAACCACTGAAAATCTTCTTAAAACCATGGAAAGGCTGACAAGAAAGAGAAGAATTTTCAGTCTAAGATGTAGGAGGTAGTGCAAACCCGGAGAGGGAAGCAGAACACAGAAGTCAGACCTGCCCTGGGGGAACTTGGAATGGGGGAAACTTGAATTTTGTGTTTCCTGGACCTGAAGATCAGAGTCAGACTACACAGCAGAGGTCGGGGAAGGTGTGGGGTTTGTGGGCACAGTGTCTTCCTGCACACCCCAGGCTCTGCCCAGCGGAATGAGGTTCAAGCTGGGCCACCCCGACCCCGTCCCCAGTCCCCCTCTGGCCATTGCCTCAGTCAACAGCAGGGAGGGCAGAAGCTTCTCCAGGCTGGAGGGTCCTGCCCTGGGATCCTCTAACCCCATGCTCTGACTCATCTATCAGGAGCAGGAACACAGAAGAGACGGGCGAGCAGGAAGGAAATTGCATCCGAAGCCACCGCATGTAGACATAAGTACCCTGACTCAGCAGAAAAGGAAGTTTCCCCATAATGTCTCTGGGGGGAAAAGGGCCCACTCTAAGGGAAGCTGGACTGGCCACCCTCAGGGCCAGCAGGGTCAGCGCCTGCGGGAAAAGAGTCCAACCCAGCCTGGGTCTCCAGCTGCCCTCCTGAGAGGACGCGAGTTGTGGAAACAGTGACAGGGCGCCAGGTTTCCGGGCTCAGAGCTGCAGCTCCCACCCTGCCCCCGGCCCGTAAACCTTGTAAGGTTCCCTCATCCTCACTTCCTGCCCTGCACTCCTAGGTGCCCCAAGTTTAGGGAGACCCCTGGGTCCCTCGTGGTTCTGCCCTCCTATGCTGTTGTGTTATCGTTTATGTGTTTGTTTGTTGACTGCCCCTCTTGCCGGTCCTCGGGAGGACCACCGCTCACCACTCTCCTGCCATCGTCGGCCCCACCGACCAGTCCACACAGTTCCTCACCGACAACGCTGCGGCCGATTTCATGCACAGGCCCGCGCCCATTTCCCTCCGAAGACTCTGAATTCCAGGACTTTTGCCGCCCCTTTGGGAGAAACAGCCGCTGTCTTTCTCCCGGCATTCCTGAATGGGAAGTCAGGAGCTGCCAGGCCCACAGACACGGTCAGCGCCGTCTGAGAACAAGGCCGACAGAGGAAGGCAGAGCTACAGGGTTAACGAAGAAAAAGGATTTTGGTGACACCGACCAACCTGCGGTGCCTGAAGCCTGCGCACTTCAGAGCTTTTCAGCTAAATGGGCCATCGCTTGGCTTTTTTTTCCCCGTTAGGCCAGTTTGAGCTGGACTGATCCCACTGGATTGACTGAAGTATGTTATCAAGGCAAAAGTATGAAAAGTATAAATATCCAAAATTGGTGTAATACGTAAATAGGTTAAGATTCATTCATACAACGAACTAGTAGATAATTATTAAAGGAAATTTAAATAGAAAGCTTACCGGCATGAGAAAATATTTATGATTTAAACCTTAGCAAATATTCAGGAGACAAACAGTATATCCAGTCCTTTGTTACTATGTAAAAATGAGGAAATTGATTGGGTGGACATTCACCGAATCTCTCACCCCAGGGAGTCCTGCCCGACACGGCCTCTTCCGTAACCACCATGCCCACGTCCCCCTGACCACTCTGCCTCCGCCCCTGAGGCTGCCAAGAGCCTTCCCGTAAAACCTGACTTCAATATCGGAGTTCACAACCCTTCCATGGACGTCCGGGAAGGATGCCGACATGTGTTCCTGCTCTTAAACAAGTCCTGGGGATGCCCCTCAATATAAAATTAAAATGATCAAACCAGTTATAGAAATACAATAAGACCAACCAAATAAGAACAAGCAAAGCCTATGTATTCAGAGCTTGCTGTGACAAGGGAGTCGGCCACCATCACTTGTAGTTAGCAGGGACTCAAAGGCAGGAGGAGGAGGAGACCTTTGCAGTGGAAAATAAACCAGAGGTGTGCCCTGGTTGGAGGCCATTGGCCTGGGGAAGCTGCAGATGGGCCAATCGGGAGTGAGTGACCTGCGTGATTGGGTTCAGGGACTGCTTTGGCTCTCTGATTGGTCCTAAGTTGGACATGGGGACAAAAATTAGGGGAGCTGTCAGTTGTTAATCAAGTCCTGGCCATTTGGGGCCAATTGTTACAGGGGTTATTGTTTAGCTTCCTGGGAAGGTTGCTAGAGATAATGGTCTGACTTCCTACAAGGCTAACTTACAGATAGTAGGTTGGTTTCCTGGGCTGGTTACTACAGACTGCGGGTCAGAGTTCTGTTTTTATATATGGTCTGGCCATCGTCTGTGTGTCTCTTCAGTCTCTCACAGTGCAGTGGGGCAATTTTCCACATTCAGAAAGAGCCACATGCTTCATCTCAGGGAGAGCACCTGCACACTTGTTTTTCAGAATAAATCGATCACCTTTTTGGGGTATCTGAACAGAAAGCCTAGGACTAGGCTAAAAGTCAAGCTGAAGAACAGACTAAAATTTCTTGGCATAGTAAAAGAATGTGAATTCTAAGACTGTGGCTGAGAGATAAAAGACTGCGAGGTCATGGTCTTGGTGGCAGTGGGGGTGGTGGGGTAGGGGGTGGTGTTCTCTTAGGAGAGACGGGCCCCCAGTGGTAGGGGACGGAAGACACGGCAGGTACAAGGCTCCACAGGGTGGGGACGGATGGTGGGGATTAACATCCCACTGAAGATGCTTCTTGTCTTAAGGGGCCACTTCCCACTGCTCTCCCCAAACTTTGTGTATGTTTCACATGGTACCATTGGATTAACAGGGCTGGGGGATGCAAGAAAGAAGTGTTTGTTCCCACGCTGGGCAGGGGGAGGACATCACTGTGCATGTAACAGTTAGGAAAACACCGTCGCCAACAGTGATCCTCCCAAACAGCATGCAAGATTGGCAGTTTGGGATTCACTGTACTTCTGTGGCATGGGGGTCCCATTTATTTTCTCTAGATTTTAAAATCCTGGAGGGCTGAAGAATTTGGGGACCTCTGGTTTGTACTGTGCATGATGTGAAAATCCCTGAGGATAGCAATCTGGTAAACTAAAATGTGCACAGCGCTGAAGCGGGCCAGAAGGAGCAGAGAACAAAGGCGGAGCCTCCGTCTGAGGGTGCGGCAGGACGTTGTGAGGTTGAAGCACGGGGAGGACATCGTGAAGAACATTGGCAGCGAACCGCAGGCCGGGCGGCGTCTGCACCTGACCCGCAGTGGCTGCCGCGCTGAAGGGAAAACCAGGCGCCTGTAGAACATCTCTCACCCCTTGCTTTGGCTTCCAGTGAGCAGGCTAGGGGTAGCTCCCGTTTGCATTTTGTTTGACTGGAATGGTTTGCAGATATTTTAACAAATTAATTAAATAGGAAATATTTTAACTAGTTAACATACAACATTGAGAGATAATTGGGAGATATCTCACACGAACATGAAATCCCAGGTTTTCTTGAAAAATTGGGAGATCTGGCATCATCCCATGTAGCAATCGGCTGAGGCTGAGCAAAAACTGGTCACCTTTACTTTGCCGCACTCCCCACCATGTGCTATTGTCTCCCTCCACTAAAGCCCAAGTCCAGCTACCCTTCGTCAGAATACTTGCCCAGTTGTTTTCCTTACACTAATCTGCTTCACTCATTTACCATAAGTGCCTTGTCCATGTAGGGATTTTACTTAGGGGGCACTGGGCCTCCCAAACAAAAATTCCAGGGGCTGTAGGATGTCTCTCTAATCTGACTGAGCAGCAAAGATCAAGCGCGAGAAAGGAGAGGAAACCGAAGCCCAAGGACTCCCCCTGCTGGACCAACTGAACTCAGCATTTTTGACGTATTTCAGACATTAAACTTGGGGAGACGACATTCCCAAAGTGCAGAAGTGTAAGGCCCAGCCTCCGGGGAAAAAAGCACAAAAGAAGAAAAATGACGTAACAGGAGACTTCAGCTTCAGCTCCGTCATGCAAAGAGCGTGGAAGTGGTCACTCCCATCCTTACAGCAAGAAAAAGCTGAACAGAGAATCACCGACGTTGGGGCGACACATCGAGAAAACTGAAATTACCAGAGAAAACCGCCACCCCCAAATATGGAGAAACTGGAAAATCCAAACGCTTGCAACTGAGATCTGTTCACTTGGGGCAGAAGCTGCTGGAGCCACTAACCGGTAGGGACATTTACATGGTAGTTTTGACAAGTTGCTGGAGACTGAGCATGGACCAGCTCGAGAAAGAGAGATTCTATGGGTTCGGTCTTAGGGGTCCCCACGCTTTCATGGGTTTTATCCGCAGGTACCTCCAGGAACTCCACCAGGTCTGCTCAGTGAAGAACCCAGGAAGATCCCCTGGCAGGCCTGGCAGGGTCAGGGAAGAAAATAATTACTGTTACAAGTACCCAGAGCATTCCCCACACATAAGCCTATACTCCAGGGGAAGGAATTTACCAGCACCTTCTGCCACCTGGGGGAAAGCATGTCTCCTGAATCGAAAACACTCTACACTTCCTGTCTCACCTGAAATGGGTGGATAGAAGCTGAGAATCACTTGTGAAGGCCACAGCCCAAGACCCACTGAAAGGCTGAGATTTAATCTCAGATGTGGTGGCATGAATAACGCCCCCAAAGGCATACAGGTCCTGATCCCTAGAGCTGAGAATGGGATCTCACATGGCAAAAGAGACTTCGCGAGTGTGATTAAGGGTCTTGAGATGGGGAGATTATCTTGGTATCCCGAGTGGGCCCTAAATGTAATCACAAGTGTTCTTAAAAGACAGGCAGAGGGAGAGCTGACTACAGAAGACAAGGTGATTTGGTGATGGGAGCAGATAGACGTTGGGGGCCACAGTAAGAAGTTGCAAAAGGCAAGAAAACAGTTCTCCCCTCAGAGCCTCCGGAAGAAACCACCCCGTTGATATCTCATCATCAGCCCAGTAAAACTGATTCTGGATTTCCAACCTCCAGAAATTAATGCATGCATTTGAAGCCACTAAGTTTGTAGCAATTCATTATAGGAGCCATGAGAAACTAATATGTAAGATTGTGGGATACTTACTTTTGCCCACACCAGCGAGCTTCCAGTATAGTAAGAGTGAATTAAAGAAAGAGCTACAAGAGGCAGACTTTGTCTGATGAATCATTCTTGGGGAAATCCAAAGTTGACAGAGGAGATGAAAACAAGGACACTAGAGGAACTTGAAGTCCGGCACCCACAGCTACCGAAAACATCTGATTAGGAGCCCAGCTCCTAATCAGATTAACACAGAACCTTATGTCAAAGGTTAGTCTCCCTCAGTTCCTATCCCTCCATATGTCACATTTGACTTTCAATTTAAAAATTGCAAGAGATGCTGAAAGGCAAAACAAGACAAGACAAAAAACAGAAACCACAGGGAGGAAATAGGGGAACTCTCTGTACATTCTGCTCAATTTTGCTGTGAACCTAAAACTGCTCTAAAAAATAAACTCTCACGTTGGGAGGCCTAGGTGGGAGGATGGCTTAAGCCCAGGAGTTTGAGATTACAGTGAGCTATTATGGCCCCGTCGTACTCCAGCCCAGGCCACAGAGGGAGACCTTGTCTCTAGAAATAAAAAATAATTTTAAAAAATAATAAAATAAAGTCTACTTTAAAAAAAAGCCACTGCAGTCTGAAGAGACAAAACAAGCATCAGAACCAGACAGATGCAGATGTTGAAATCATCACGTAGGGAATTTGAAATAACAGTGACTGGTAGGTGAGGGGCTTTAAAGGAAAAGGTAGATGACATGCAAGAGCAGATGGGTAATGAAGCCCAGAAACGGAAGCTCCAGAAAAGATTCAAAAGGAAATTCTAGAAATCAAAAACACTAAGAGAAATGAAGAAAGCCTGGTCCATTTGGCTGAGAGCAGACTTTCCTCCTTCCCCTGCCAAACTGAGATGGGCCTGGGAGGGAATAGCCCTGAGCCCTCGGCAACCCAGCCCTCATCTGGGGAAGAACTGACTTCTTTAAAAATCAGATGTTTTAACTCATGAGCATAGTCCATACCTCTGTTATTTCGGGCTTCTTTAATTTCTCTCAAGAATATTTTCTGGTTTTCAGTGTAGAGGTCTTGAAACTATTTTGTTAGTTTTACTTTCAGGAATACTGTGATTTTGGATGCTATTTTAAAAGATACCATATTCTTAATTCTAATTTTCTGATTGTTGTTACTATAGATATAGAAATGATTTCTATTTGCTGACTTTGGATGTAGCTACTCTGCTAAACTCTCATGTTAATTCCAACAGTTTGCTTAGAGGATATTTTGGATTTTCTATGGACGCTATCTTGTCACTTAAAAAAGTAATGTTTTACTACTTTCTTTCACTGTGCCTTCTATTCTTCTTCCTGCTTCACCGCACCCTCTAGTAATTTTATTATAATGTTGAACAGAAGTGTTAATAATAGACATTCTTGTCTTTTTCTTGACCTTAGGAGGAAAGTGTTTAAAATTTCACCATTCAGTATACCTGGAAGCCCATACTATATAAGTACAGTAAATCTAGTGCCCCCACCAAAAAAAATTCAAGTTCATAGTTGTGTTTAGTTTACACACGGGTTTTTTTTAATATTTGTAATTCACTGGTCACAGTTAGAAATTTGGAGATATCTCCCAGTAATCCGTAGGCCTAATTCTCCTGAAATCGTGGACCGTCTGGCGTGTCCACACGACAGCAGCCAGCCAGGGCCAAGCAGGAGCTGCCCGGCCTTATTTTGCTGCGTCACCCACCAAGTGCTGTGGCCTACCCAGCACTGAGGCCAAAGCTCAGGGGCCGTTTGTCATTAATACTTGCCCCATTGTTTATCGAGCCTGCTACACTCATTTTCCATGCCTTGTCTCATGGGGACTTGATTTTGTAACTGCTGGGAAAATAGATGCACTGAGACATCAAGCAAAAAATCTTTCCATCCATAGATTTACTCTGTAACTTAATTTCTCAACAGTGGACCTTGCTCAGGTGGAGGCAGGGAGCCAAGCAAAGTCCAAGCGTGCCCCCTGCTGGACGGATTCACATGTCCAGAGACAAATCACGGACAGACCAAGAGGACGGACCCCACCCCCACCCCCACCCTCCCTCCTGGACCCAGTTCAGACCCCCAACGCTCCAGGTCCCTGTGCCAATACAACGTTTGACAAATTATAAAGTAGAAAAGAAACACAGCATGAAAAGGCAATCGAAAAAAAGTATTTTAGTTAACTGTATGAAACAAAGACAGTAGATTAGCAGCTCCCCACTTACAAGGAAATTAAAGAAAACTTTCTTATAAGATACAAGCGATGATAAGGCAACAGAATAAAAATGAAACTAGAAAATCTAGCAGAAACGACTAAGGAGAAAATGATGACAATGAAAAAAATAAGATCAAATTAGAGGCATAAAACACAACACTTGGCACACAGAAAGCAAAAAGCAGTGGTGTGGTGTCCAGGTTCAGGAAGATCACACGGGATGAAGAGGAAAAGACCAGAGGATGCAAATGATGAGAGGGGAGGTTCTCTGGCGATACCAAATTATCTAGAGAATTCTTCGTTCAGTTTCTTGCTAATAACTAGAAAATTTGGGATAAATTGATGATTTTTCAGCAACATGTACATGACAAAAATATTCTCAAGAAGAGATGGACATATTAAATAGGTTGGTAACTTTTATATAAACTGACAGATTTATATTATTTCAAAATATCAACAAACAGATGATTCTGATTCAATGTAAACCTATAGAGAAAAATAAAAAGCTTCGCAATGACTGGTACATAACATAAAAACCTAACATGATAATACAAAAAGGGAAAACTGCAGACCAATATATGAATATTGATGGGAAAATTCCAATTAGATAACTAGTAATAAAAACTCCCAGTAATTAAAAAAAAAATACCATGGCCAAATGGATATTACCTAGGGATACTGATATGACTGAATGTTAGAAAATCTATTAA
Source organism: Indri indri (assembly GCA_004363605.1). Taxonomy (NCBI): domain Eukaryota; kingdom Metazoa; phylum Chordata; class Mammalia; order Primates; family Indriidae; genus Indri; species Indri indri. The sequence goes on from RJWJ010005401.1 coordinate 49,578, forward strand.
AATAAACTGTAAATAGATAGATCCAAGGAGACTAGGACACTGGTTTGTTAGAGTCTGAAAGGGCATGTGCTAAAATTCAGGTACCTTTCCCAACAAAACCCCCTCATGTAAGATCATTTCCTTAATCTAGGATTGCATTTACTTATCTGTCTGTCTAGTCACATAAAACCAAAAGCAAGTTAAATGCTTCTATGTAAAACATTGCATTGCCCAGCCCCCACCAACTCAGACCTTGGACCACTCTCATTCCCTAAGCAATCTCACCCAGTCCAAAGGCTTTAAATAACCATCACATATCGACAACTCCCAAATACACATCTTCATCCTCGTCCTCCCCTCTGAGCCCCAGACTCTTCCCCTGGCTTACCCATCCAAGTAAATGCTAACCCCATTTTCCGGCTGCTCAGGCTGAAGATCTTGGAGTCATTCTTGTTTTCCCTCCTTCTCTTATGTGCTGTATCCAGTCGGAAATCCTCCAGGTCTACGTTTAAAATATACCCAGAACTCTCCTCCCCCTTCTTCTTCTCCCTTCTCTTCCTTGTCCTTCCCTCTTTGCCTCTTCTCACCCCTTCTCTTTCTTTTCTGATCAATAGAGCCCTAAATCCACCAGGTGTGGCAGAGCCAGGTGGATATCTGTGCAGAGAGGTGGTATGGAATGGGGCGTCCGTCTGCCAAGGAATGTCAGAGAGGAGCGTCGGGACCTGTGCGGGGAGAGCACGTGCGTGTGTGTGCACCCAGGGATGGCCCTGCAAGGGCGTCGGAGCTTGAACGGGGTGGCGAGGGAGTCCCTGAGTGGGGGCTGGGAATCCCAGCAAGGGAAGCAGGGCCTGGCAGGGTGAGGAGCACAGCTATGCTGGAGGGGTGCAGGGGCTGAGACGGGGGGCACAAGGGGACTGATCAAATACATAGATAGATCATGAATAGTGGAAAATAGGTTTCTCATTCTCCGACAAGGGAAGGCAGGAAACTAAAAAGGAGCCGCGTGGTATCGGATTGGATCTGGAGGCAAAGGAGCGAATTCACCTATCCGAATATGTGTTTCACGAGCAAAGTAGTGAATGAATGCAAATGAGAGACTGTTAACACATCCAACAAAGTCAGGAAAAGACAACAGCACCCACCATCACAAAGATTATTTAACATTCTAACTGTGGGGTTCTTGGTTGCAAAGGAAACCAATCTGGGTTAACTTAAGCCAAAAAAAGGGAATTCATTCATAGGACCTTGGGCAGCTGACAGATTGGATGAGAAAGCTAAAGTACCAAGTTTAGAAAGTGGGTCAGAACCCTAGGAAACGATGAAAGGAGAACCACTGCCAAGTTTGCCTGGGGACAGCCTACTGCAGTGCCAAGGCCATCAAAGTGAGCACTGAGCCCTCCTTTATGTCTCGTCTCAGTGTAAGTTCAGTTAGATAACTACAAGCTGCCTAGTAGGGCTCTGGGAAGGCAAGTATCCAGTTTTTAGGTCCTTAGTGGTGGGAAGTAGGACCTCCCACCACGGCTCACGCAAGGATGGGAAACCCAAATAGAGAAGTGTAGTTCAGCTGCTCAGTGCAAACATCGTTCCGAGAGTGCCAGCCAAATGCAATTACAAATCAGAACCAAGTAAAAGGCGTTAACACTGGAAAAGCTATATCCTTATTATTTGCAATTTCCAGGTATGATCGTATACCTGGAAAATCCAGAATTAACTGGAAAAATGATTAGAAACAATACAATAACTCATTAACATGTCGGGTTACACCAAAGTTTTTCAGTTTAGCACTACTGACATTTGGAGCTGGGTAACCCTGATTGTGGGAGGAGAGGGGAGCCGTCCTGTGCGTTGCAGGACGTTTAGCAGCGTTCCTGGTCTCTGCTCACTAGACAGTAGCAGTCCCTCCCCTGCCAAGTTGTCACAAACAAGAATGTCTTCAGTCCCTGGCAGAGGGTGAACTCACCCACATGTGAATTTGAATTGGGTTGCACAATTCATTTACAAAAATCAACAACTTTCTTACATTGAAAACGAACCTATTGGAAATTATAATTTAAAAACTTTTGTTTGTTTTCAAATCACCTCAAAATCAGGTAAAATCCATCTGGACTGGCTTTGTGTATGGTGTAAGATAGAGATCTAATTCTACTTGTTGATTCTGTAGAAGATCCTGATCAGTATATTTATCTTATATCTTTCCAAATCAAAAAACTTGATTATGCTTTCTAAGGTTTTTCTGTAAATTCTCTCTGGTTTTCTAGGGAGACCATCATATGATTTACAAAAAATGACAATCTTCTGCTTTCATTTCTCATATTTATACCTTATTTCAACTTTCCGTCTAGATACCTTCCCTAGCACTTCAAGAGCAATGATAACTGTGGTAATAGCAGGATCCGCCAGTTCCTGGCATTGATGGGAAGACCTCAAAGTTTCACCATTATCACCAATGACTTGTACATTTCCTTAGTAGTTGAGATAGCTCTATCCTCCTGGGTTTGACATATAGTTTACCCTTGAACAACACAGGCGTAGGGACGCTAACCCTCTACTAGTTGAAAATCTGCATAGAACTTTTGATTTCCCCAAAACTTACGTACTAATAGCCTGCTGTTGACCAGAAGCCTTACGGATAACATACTTGATTAACATTTATTTTGCATGTAATACGTATTATATATTGTTTGTATACAATGAAGTAAGCTAGAGAAAAGAAAATGATATTTAGAAAATCATAAGGAAGAGAAAATATATTTACTATTCATTAAGTGCAAGTGGATCATCATAACATTCTTCATCCTCATCATCTTCATGTTGAATAAGCCGAGGTGGAGGAAGAGAAGGGGTTGGTCTTGTTGTCTCGGGGTCGCAGAGGTGGAAGGAAATCTGTGTGTGAGTGGACCCGCACCCTGCAAACCCATGTTGTCCAAGGGTCCACTGTAATTATTTTCTAGATATTCTAAAAGAGTGATTTTTATTTTATCTCCAGCCCATTGTCAGAGAATTCCTTCTTCTCATTTTTGCTGTGTGTGTGCATGATTTTGACCATTTGCTATATACATAATGACTCTTAGCTATGTGACAAGTCCTCTGTACAGCGTGTCTAATAGCACTTTCCACAGTGACGGAGATGTTCTCTGCCTGTGCTGTCCAATCAGAGGCTATTGAGCACCTAAATATGGCTGGTGTGACTGAGGACCTGAATTTTCAATTACACTTCGCTTTAGCTAGTTTAAACTTAAATGAGCTTGGCAGACCTGACCCATATGGAAAAAAAATAAAATTGCACTTCTATCTTATCTCACACTTTTTATTTTTTAGACAGAGTCTTGCTCTGTCACTCGGGCTAGAGTGCCACAGCATCAGCCTAGCTCACAGCAACCTCGAACTCCTGGGCTCAAGCAATCTCCCTGCCTCAGCCTCCCGAGTAGCCGGGACTACAGGTGCACACCACCAGGTTGGCTAATTTTTTCTATTTTTAGTAGAGACGGGGTCTCACCCTTGCTCGGGCTGGTCTGGAACTCCTGGCCCCAAGTGATCCTCCCGTCTCAGCCTCCCAGAGTGCTAGGATTACAGGTGGGAGCCACCGCGCCCTGCCTGTATGTCACACCTTATACAAAAATACACTCCAGCATTGGGAGGCTGCAGTGAGCTACGACTGTGCCACTGCATTCCAGCCTGGACAACAGAGGGGAGTCCCCGTCTCTAAAAAAAGAATAGATAAATACATAAATAAATAAAGTCAAGATCCATATTCTAACAAGAATCTTAAAAATCGATTTAAAAAAAAAAAAGACAATCCAACAGAAAACAGGCAAAGAATGTGATTAGAAAATTGGTAGAAAAGCAAGTCCAAGTGGCTAAGTATGAAACAACTGTTCAAATTAACCAGCAGTTTGAAAGGCACATATCTGAGTACAAATAAAATGTCACCTGACTCCTATAAACTGGCAAAATTATAAGGAATTTGAACAACCTTAGCTGGCATGGACGTGAGGAAAAAGGTGGCAGCGGTCTGCCCACATCCATTAGCAAGACCCCTGTACATTCATCTCAACAGTCCGCCTCCTGGGAATGTATCCCACTGAAACAAAAGCAGTAACACATAAGAGTAAACACACAAGGATGTTAATCGTCGCATTATTCATGGTGGCAAAAACAAAACACGAAACTGGAAATAAAGTGAATGTCCATTGGTCTGATAATGGCTGAATAACCTTGGTTTGCCAACACCACCGAATACAGGACAAATAAAAAAAAAATGACAAGAAATTTAACAAAGAAGCAGGTATGCAAAATCAGTCATTTTCTCTTAAGCCAGGCATGGAAGAGATTTGAAAACATATAAAACAATGTCAGTCTTTACATGGATTTTTTGTTTTTGAAAATATAGGGGGTTTTTTCCATAAAATATATTGAGTTAACATGTATGGGCTTATCATTGTTATTTAAAGTAAATATATAAATATTTTGAAAATAATTCTCATTGAATGAAGATTATAAGAAAAGTATAAATGTAATTTGGAAAAAAAATTAGGCTATCCAATAGAAAAATTTGCTAATGATCTGAGTCAGTGTTTTAGTTTATTCAGGCTGCTACAAGAAAATACCATAAACAAGCAAAATATCACTTATAAACAATGGAGATTTATTTCTCACGGTTCTAGAGGCTGGGATATCTGAGATCAAGACACCGGCAGAGTCAGTGTGTGGTGAAGCCTGCTTCCTGGTTCGTAGAAAGTGGGACTTCTGGCTGTGTTCTCACGTGGTGGACGGGGCTAAGCTGCTGTCTGGGCCCTTTTTCATATGGACACTAATCCCATTCATGAGGGGCTCCGTCTCCTAACATCATCACATTGGTGATTAGATTTCAATATGAATTTTGGGGGATACACACATTTGGATTATAGCAGTAGGCTTCACAAAAAGAAAATCCAAATGACTTCTCATTATATAAAAATGTTCCCAATAATTTATTATTAAAAAACATATAGCGAAGTTAGTAGTATTGCACCAATGTTAATTTCCTGGTTTTGGTCATTGTTCTGAGAAGATAGCAACAATAGAGGAAGTTGGGTGATAGGTGTGCACAAATTCTCCCTAGCGCTTTTGCAACGTTTCAAAACACTAAAACTAGCTCAGCATAAAGAGTTAAAAGTGTCAAGTAGTCAAATTTTAACATTTTACATTAGAGTATGGGAACAAAGATTTCTCAGCACTTGTAGCTGTTACTTTTTTCTCTGTTCACCATACTGCAGAGTTCTGATACTAAGTAGATGCTTACTTTGCCAGCAAAGGGACCTAGTGATAGTGATGTTGTAACCAAGTTATTAAGCTTTCCTTCCTTACTAATAGAAACCGACTAAAAGAAAGGATTACTTCCTCTTGGGGAAGATTTGGTCAAAGGTGATGATGCAATTTCATTAAAGAAGTACCACAAACTAAATCTTTGTTTACTGCTTGAGAAGCTACTTTCTGAATGGCTTCAGAAGTAGATGTTAAGATTATTGACCTCTGTTCTATTTTTGTGAAGTGTAACTTAAAGATGCATACAACAAATTTATTCACACACATATGAATAATTTTAAAGTAGTCATAGGAAATGACACATGCACAATATTTCAGAATCCTCTTCACGTGGCTTCTTCAAAAATAACCCCTGCCTCCCTCCAGAAGTCAGCAACATTCTAACTTTTTGATAATCTTACCCTCACTTTTCTTTTTAGTGGTATTGCTTACATAGTTTTCCTTTAGCTATTTTTTAAGATCACATGTTTATATGTATGGAACAAGATTCTACGTATTCATCTGCATCTTGCAAACTTTTTGCAACATTGTGTTGATGAGAGTATTCCGTGCATTTGTGTAGTTGTAGCTCATCTCTTTTCATGGCTGCATAGTATTCCACTACATGGACATACCACAATTCATTTATCCATATGATTGTAAGTGAACAATTGAATTGCTTCCAGATAGGAGCAATGATAAACAATGCTGCTGTGGAAATTCTTGCACACACATCAGGTATAACTGTGCACAAATCTCTCTAGGGCAATGGTTCTCAAACTTTTTGGTCTCAGGACCCCTTTACACCATTAAAAAAAATATTGAGTGCCCTAAAAAGCTTTTTTTTATGCAGGTTATATATATTAATATTTGCCTTACTAGATATTAAAACTGAGAAAATCTGAAAATATTTATGTATTATTTATTTCAAAGAATGTTTAAAAACAAGTTCATGTTTACGCAAATAATGTTTAACAAAAAATACCTACATTTTTGAGAAAAATCAGTGAAAAGAGTGGCATTGTTCTACATTTTTGCAAATCTCATTAACGTCTGGCTTATGTTTTAGATGTCTCTTGTACACAGCATACAGTTGGATTTTTGTTTTTTGGTCCAGTCTAGCAAACTGATTTGAACTGAAGCCTTACACTACTTTTAATGCAGTTACTAAAATATTTTGATTTAAACTACTATTCGTGTGCCTTCTTTGTGTTCCGCCTGTTCAATTACCGTTTTTTTCCTTCTTTCTGGCCTATGTTTGGACTGCTAGAGTAATTTTTATCCTTCCTACTTCATTTCTCTTCTGACAGTTTGGAGGGTTTATACTCTATTTCTGAGCATATTAGCTATGTTTTAAAAATTACGATATGCACACTTAATAAAGTCTAAAGTTAATCAATTTATTTAAGCATCTCCAATATAAGACAGGATATTAGAACACTTTACTCCATTTGCACATCTCTAATATATTACTGTTTTCTCTCTTATTTTATCTCTATCTTGCTTTTAAGCCCTCTAGTTATTTTCGACGTGTTATGATTACTCAAATTATTGCCAGTGGTGGAATAAGACAGAGTGCAGTGGAGGGCAAAGCATCAGGAGATTAAGTGGCACTTGGTCACCTTGGCGATAAAGGTCATTACCAAGACAGTGTGGCAGGCAGCCTGCCTCTGTCTGACTTGGAGACCAAACAACAAGAAAAAGGTAAGCGTAGGCCTTGCATTCCCAAGTCAGGACACATGTTAGAAATATCAGAAAGCATCTCTAGCTACCTTAATAGAATCCTTTATCTTTGTCGCTATGCCAGCTAAAAGCACAACCCCTCCAGGTCCTGTACACTACACAAGAAAATAATTTTAAGGCCAAGGAAAGGAAATAAACCCAGAAGCAGGTGACCTGATGTATTGTTGGAATGACCTACTGAAGGCTCAGTTATGGGGGCAAACATTTGGTGAGGCTGGGTGAGGTCTTACAGAACAGTATTTGCCTCAAACCAGCCCACTTCTCCCAGAGCCACAATGCACAATGTGAAAGCCAAAAGGCGGAAGTAGAAGTAACCCCTCTTGCTTATTCCACCGAATCACACACTGATGCATTTCTTGTTTCTTAAACTTGCAACCTTGGAGTGGATGGGTTTTGGAGTCCTAGTGTTGAAAGGAGAAACACTTCCAGCAAAGGACACAGTAATGGTTCCATTAATGTGGAAACGGAGACTGTGGCTTGGCCATTTTGGGTAAGTCATGATGCTAGACCAACAGGCAGAGAAGAGGGTCTTTTTACTAAGCTAGAGTGACTGATCCAATTATTAAAAGGAAATTGGGTTGTTGCTGTACAATGGGATCAAGGAGGATTAAAGTGGAACCCAGAATATTCACTGGGCAATCTCTTCATACCCACATGTCCAGAATAATAGCCAGTGGGAAACTGCAGTAATGCAATAAAGAGGAAACACTAGTGACCTGGGTCACCCTGCCAGGGAAAAAATCTCAGCCAATCAAAGTACTGGAAGAAGGTAAGAGGGACATGAAATGATTATCAATTTTGGCTTGTGACTGGCTATAGAAGCATGGACTGCAGGTGTTATGTTTTCTGTTAACCAGTTAGTTCATTCCCACATCAATTAAACCCTGATGTCTTATGTGAAGAGCACTTTTGGTGGCCGCTGTTATAATTTAGGTTTCCACTGGGAGTGTGACTGGAATAACATCACTTTGCAATGACAGGAGAGGCCCTGGGACTTGGGGCTTCTCTGTGTTAAGGATGTGAGCTTGTTCATCCAAACGAAGGAAAATAATGGATGCTAAGTGGCAAGAGGGATGGATGACCTGTGCCTCTGCAGATCCGTGATTCAGTCTTCTCTGCTCAGCCTGTGCACTGGGAGGCTGACCTCTCAGGATTGCGTCATTGGATTCTTCCTGCCCTCTGGGATTAGCCAATGGAGGCGGGAGGTTGGAGTGTGGGAGGAAAGAAGTCACACAGTTCTGGCAGTGGCTGTGTTCCTCCAAGGCCTCAGATCCTATCAGGTAACCCATCCTCAAAAGCTACAGCTCTCACTGGCCTCAGACACCATCCTTTCCCACCTGCCCTGTCACGTCTAGAATGGTAACACCTTCCCACTGTTGCTTGTCCTTGGATGCTTCAGCATCCCTTCTCAGATCTCTTAATTTTGCTTACATCTCTCTTATTAGTCCCTTCATTTGTGTGTGTTTAATTAAGCTCCTGAATGTGCCATCGGTTTCCTATTAGAATCCTGATGCATACATTTACATATTACCACTTTCCTACTCCTTGTATCTCAGACCTTCCACCTGGAATCATTTTTCTTCCAGGATTGAAGTGTTTTCCTTCAGGGAGGGTTTAGGTTTGTTTCTTCCATATGCCATAGTACCAGTTTCATACCACCTTTATTTCTGTTCCTCTCATCCCAGGAGACTGTTGGAAACTACAGCTCATTTTCATAATCAGAACAAGCAAATAGCCATCAGTCAAAAGCAGCTTTGAATGCTCTCCTTACTTCTCAGAGTTCCCACTTCCCAAATTTTAGCTGGGAAACTCTTCACTAGATCATCCTATCTTTTGCAATTTTGTAAAGATTGTTTTTATAATAATATTTTATATAGCACCTTTATTAATAGTTGTTCTCAGCAGAAGAGTTGGTCCACATAGCCTGGCCCATCATCGTCAGAAATGAGAAAGCTCTGCCCCGTTTCCCCTTGCTAAGATTCTTGCATGCACTTGCTGTTTCACACACAATCACTGGGGAAGAATCTGTCCTTAAATCCTGGATGAGAGGCCGGGCGCGGTGGCTCACGCCTGTAATCCCAGCACTCTGGGAGGCCGAGGCGGGTGCATAGTTCTGAGCTCAGGAGTTCGAGACCAGCCTGAGCAAGAACGAGACCCCGTCTCTACCAAAACTAGAAAGAAATTAATTGGACAGCTAAAATATATATATAAAAAAAATTAGCCGGGCATGGTGGCGCATGCCTGTAGTCTCAGCTACTCGGGAGGCTGAGACAGTAGGATTGCTTGAGCCCAGGAGTTTGAGGTTGCTGTGAGCTAGGCTGACGCCACGGCACTCGCCCCAGGCAAGACAGTGAGACTCTGTCTCAAAAAAAAAAGAAAAAAAATCCTGGATGAGAAGTATGACAACAGACAAAGGCAATTGACTTTTAAGACATTGAAATCATTTTAGTTGTATGTTGTTACCTGACACATTATCCCAAAACTAAGCAGTTTAAAACAACACACGTTTATTACCTTATTGTTTCCTTGGGTCAGGAATTGGAGCACAGCTTAGCTTGGTCCTTGGTTTCGGTTTCTCACTAGGCTGCAGTCAAGGTGTCGATTCAGGGTCTGCAGTCTCATCTGAAGGCACAACTGGGGGATGTCCCACTTCTGAGTTCCTTCATTGGTTTTTGGCAACATGCAGTTGCTGGTGGAGTATTGAAGTGAGAGCCTCAGTTCCTTGCTGGCTGTTAGCCAAGGGCTTCCCTCAGTTCCTTTCCACATGGGCCTCTCCAAAAAAGGCAGCTTGCAATGTAGCCACTTGCTTTATTCATACGTGCAAATCTAAAAAGGCAACAGCAAGAGTTTGCCAGCAAGACAAAAGCCACGGTCTTTTGTAATCTAATCCTGGAAATGACATCCCATCAGTGTTGCCGTGCTGCCTTGGTTATGAGCAAGTCCAGCCCGTGCTCAGGCAGAGGAGGTCACACAGGGCATGAGTGTCAGGAAGTGGAGACCACCGGGAGCCATTTCAGGAGGCTGACGCCACCACGAAAATGACGTCTGAATTTCCATCCCCGTGTCCACTTTCAATAGCTACACGCCCATTTCAGTAAGTACCGTGGCAGGAACAGAGCAACAGCGAAATTCTTATAGCAGGTATCATGTATGAAATACTTCCACTTTCAAAGCACGTTGGTTTAGTTACTCCTTCAGTAGGCTCGGCAAATAAACCGCTTTTCTGCTGGCATCTCCCATTTGTCAGAAAGTCCTGCTGTGTTGGGATTGTTATCTGCAGTGTGGTATCTCCTTTTTGTTCAAGCAGGCCTTTGAACGTGGAAGAGCTGCTTTGCTATCCTGTTTGAGTAACTTGCATGAATACAGTTTTGAACTCTCTCGTATGTCATGAGTTTGATTTTGGCTGAAGAAGCATGAGGAAACTGTGGCCCAACCATCTTTCTGCTTATGGCAGCAATTCCATTCCCTGATACCGAGCTCCAATTATTTCTGGACACACAACTGTCATAATGTGCCTGCAATTTGTAATTCACTCACAGCCTTTGCTGTCTTCCTTCCATTATCAATGATGACTGATTTTTCCATTCTACATACATTCCATAAATTATATTCACTATGTTGTTAACTGTGTGTAAGACCCAGAAATATCTCAGCAATGGAGTAGAAATGGAGTTAAATTCATCGCAAATCAAGTAAAAAGACAGCTCATTGTTCCTTCATGTCCAAATGTTTTATGTATAAAATACAGAAGTAGTACATATGATAATTTCGTGCACAGTTTAATATAGTCCAGAATAATTTTTCAAACATGTTTTCTAGAAACAGCTTTTAAGAATCATAACTTGGGCAAATTTTGAAAATCCTTCATCTTCCACTTCTGAAAATGGTTGACAGTATTACACAGTCAATGCGACGGCTTTGATTTAAGGTTTTAGCTTTGATGGACTCAGACTATAAAGAATTTATCTTCTTAAAGTATCCTTATAAAGTCTGTTGTTTTGAAGTTGATTAGTGAGAACAAAATGTGTTTGGGGCACCTCATTTCCAACACTTTCCTATTTTTTTTTTCATGCTCTTTGCATCCATTATTATGACTGGATCAAAGGAGGTTTATCATAGAAGTTGTTATACATGGTTTTACAGGGTTTTCTTTCTACTTCAAGAAATTTAAGTAAGCAAAATTGTAGATATTTTTAAAATTCACCTTCACAAATGTGAGTAACTTTCAGATAACACTTTTTCTTATAAGATGCATGGCCTAAATGGAATTAAATAACTAAAAAAATCAAATACAATTATTAAAGATTATTTTCTTCAATAAATATGAGTGCTAGAATACCAAACAATTCTACTGAGAAGGTTGCCTCTTACGAAGATGATCTCTGGACTTCTATCTAATCTGATCTTTGCTGTTCTGCCTCATGTTATTAATTACATTTTTACAACCACTTGTCAGTTCCAAAAGGGAACATATTCTTCCTAATGGTATCTAACTAAAGCATCCTTAATCTTTATACCAATACTCAGTTTATTTCCTGAGTTGTGTGATTATGCAAGAGTTCTCAATACTTGTTTTGGGTGTCACAGGCCTGGTGTAGTGGACAGACTAAACCCTCAGGACTGAGCTCTGGTTCCTCCAGCTGCTAGGAGTGTTGACGGGAGTCAGAGAAAGGGAGCTGCCTCCCGCAAAATCACAGCCCCTTCCTGGTCAGTTCACATCCAATGACTGGTGTGTTCATGCAAAACCGGCAGGAAGCCATGAGCCCGAGTGTCACTAACTTTGAATTCCTACCTAACAAACCGTAATACACTTTTTGTAACAAATGGTTGGGTTTTAGCCAATCACAAACAGCCAAGCTTCAGCCAATCGCAGACATCCCACTGATCACACTATGTCCACATAAGGCAAATGACGAGCTGTAGCCAATCAGACGATCTCTCGACTTTGCTTCTGTGTTCAGGCTATAAAAGCTTGATACTCGCTGCTGGACAGAGCTCGCCAAAGCTCTTCCGGCTCTGAGTGTTGCCTTATTCATGAGCCATTCTTTGCTCAAATAAACTCCGTTGAATTCAATTTGTCTAAATTGCTTTTGTTAACAGGTCAACGTGTGGTATAAAGCCCCAGTTTCCTTGCCTCAATTCAGGACGCCTCTGTACTCCCTGTAGGATTGGCCGAGGCCTCTGTTATGACTGTACAGTTATGCAACTTTTCTCAGTGCCTAATCCTGCTTCCTTTGCTCCCCTACAAGTGCGAATCCTGGGAGCTCCCCACTTAATTTCTTGAGCTCTAATCTCTGTTTCCAAGTCAGTTTCCTGAAGAAATCACCTGCAGCCAATAGGCTTGCATAATCTATCATTATTTATTTCAGCCTCTTACTCTTATAATTACAGTTATATACACATAGGCTTATACTTCAACTGATAAAATTTTAACCTTGAACACACACACACACACAATTTTCATTCCAAGTTCCATTAGAATGCTTAAATTTAGACCTTAAGGTTAGATGGGAACAGCATGACTTGTTCAGATTACTAATGTTATGGCACTGGTTAGATACGACGGTAACCCAACTGATCATTACGCATTCACGGAGCCCACACAAGTTCAGCGATGCCAGAAATGACCTTCACGTGGGCATTCAGCATTTCAGCCTTCCAAAGACTGAGGTGAGGCCAAAGTCAAACAGAAAAATTTGAACAAATACTGAGGCCGAAGCTGAATTTTGATGCATCTCAAATATGTGCATATTACTGTGCGTGCATGTGTTTACTTAAGCATGAAGTAAAGGAAGGCAAGATTCACAGATTAACATGGATATTATCTTGGTTTTCTAGGGCTGCTGTTACTAAGTACCACCAACCAAGTGGCTTAAAAGAACGAATTTATTCTCTCACGGTTGTAGAGACCAGAAGTTGGAAATCAAGGTCTCACCAAGGTCCTCCTTCCTCTGAAGACTCCTTCCTGTTCCAGCTTCTAGTGGTTGCAGCAGTCCTTGGTATTTGTTGGCTTGTAGATGTATCGTGTGACCCTCTGCCTCCATCATGGTCGTCTTCTCAATGTGTCCTCTCTATATCTTCAAATCTCTCTCTCCTTGTAGGGTCACCAGTCATTGGATTTAGGGCCTACGCTAATCCAATATGACCTCACTTGAATTTGATTACATTTGTAAAGACCCCTAAATAAGGTCACATTCACAGGGAACTACGGATTAGAACATATATTTTGAGGGGACACAATTTAACCCACAATAGATATGACTCATGATTTGGGGAGGAGAGGCACCTGGCGTGTGGGCAGGAAGGGTAGGGTCAATAAAGGTAAGCACAGAAAGAAAGAAGAAGTATGGGGAAGAATGCAGTAAAAAATATCTCCCTAAGTACACATTGCCCTGTGCACATGAAATTCTGTGCATGTGCATAAGAAATTAGAATAAAGAGCTAGCTCTATATTAATTGGTACAAATAACATCAGAAAATCCTTCTGTGTGGCTTACTGTGTGCCAGGCACTGTTTTAAGCACTTTATATATATTAACTTCTTTCATCCTCATGTCTCAACCCTGTGCTATAGGTACTATTTTTATCATACCCATTTTACTGATGACAAAACCGAGACGTAGCTAGTAAAGTGGCTGAGCCCAGGATTCAAACCTAGGCTGTCTTGCTTCAGAATCTGAAGAGTGCTGTTCCAAGGGACAATAAGAACAGTGGTATTTCAGTCTCTGGAGTTGATGAGAACGGTGGCCCCTGTGTCTAAGGGGTATGAGAATTATGGACATAGGGTACCAGAGACTGACAAGAATGGTAGTACAGGTTGGGTATCCCTTATCCAAAATGCTTGGGACCAGAAGTGTTTTAGGTTTCAGGGTTTGTTTTTGTTTTCAGGTTTTGGAATATTTGCATATACATAATGAGATATCTTGGGGATGGAACCCAAGTCCGAACATGAAACTCATTTATGGTTTATAAACACCTTAAGCACATAGCCCAAAAGTAATTTTATACAATATTTTTAATGATTTTGTGAATGAAACAAAGTTTTAACTGTGTTTTGACTGCAACCCGTCATGTGAGGTCAGGTGTGGAATTTTTCACTTGTGGCATCGTGTTGGCACTCAAAAAGTTTTGGGTTTCAGAGCAATTCAGATTCTGGATTTTTGGATTAGGGATGCTCAACCTGTACTAATGTGCCAATGTCTGATGGGAATGGTAGATCCTGAGTCCCGGGGATTTGTGGAAATTGCAGTAGCTGAGTCTTAGGTGCTGAGAGTTTTGGAGCCCTGTATATCAGAGAATGATGGAAATGGTGGTCCTGAAACTTACTAACTGATGGGAATGGCGGCCTTATGGTTCAGGAACTAATGGGAATTGTGGTCTCTTATCCCAGAAGCTTAAGCAAGTCTCAGTCTAACCCAAGCCATTTGTTATTCACCTATCCCTCCATTCATTCATTCAGCAAACATTTTCCTGAGCCCCTGCCTCTGAGCCACACCTGTGCTGGTGATATTGAGGTCAGAGAGATGACTCAGACCTAGACCATGCTCTCAATGAATTCCCAAAGACAAATCCAGGCACAGAAAATCATAACACAGTGAGATCAGGGCCAGGACACGGGGACAGCATGGTGATGCAGTTACTGTCCCAACCTGTCTACAAGGTATCTGGGGTGAATTATGGAAGTGACAGTAATTCCAGATCCCAAGGTAAAGTACAGGGTCTGAAAAAGGGTCCTTCTTAGTCATATGCAAAATTGTGTGCATGAAAAGTCTAAACGTGCCCATCGTGAATCCCTCATAGCAGCACATTTTCCCAGAAGCAGCCCACCCTCCAAGAAGGAACCAGGGAGGCTGGGGTTCCAGTCACTGACTCTGTCGCTCATTTTGTGAGCTTGGGAAACTCACTATATGGAAACTGTTTCCTCATCCTTACAACTGGGATAATAACAGTTTCTAACAATAAGGTTGCTGAGTGATAAATGATATAATATATAACAAATACTCACTCCTGGGACTGGCTCCAAGTAGTCACTCAATAAAGGGCATGTGTTTTCATTATTATTATCCCTATTACTAATAATTACCAATAATTTTAAAAGACCTAGAAATATTTATCAAATATCTGGGTTCAGAAGCTTAAAAGCATCCAATGAAATCACTAAAAAAAGCAAACACACACATACAAAACCCCTAACCAGTAAATTTGAATATGTGTAAGTATTAGTTTATATATATATATATAAACCTCCCAATCTCCCAGTTGACTGAATAAGTTATAGACAATAAATGTATACAGTGGAATACTATACAGCTGTGAAAATGAATGAGGTACCTCTGTAAGCATAGGTATGGGATGATGTGGGGGTTATAGTGTTAAAAAAAAGCAAGGTGCAGAATAGTATGATCTCATCCGGGGACAAAGAAGAGGGGGTGGTATAATACATGTGCATAGATGTATAGATTTCCTCTGGACGATACATCAAGAAATTAGTAAGCATAAGCTGTCCCCCAAGAGGAGAAGGGGGTGTCCAGGGCACAGCATGGGAAGGAGACCTATTTTTCACTGTTGGAGCCCCAGGACCACAAACCCACCACTGCCTGAATGTCTTGCCTGAATGCCCCCCGGCCCCTAATGTCCACCAAGTTCTAAGCTACCCACAGCATCTTCTGTCTCCTGTTCCTCTTCTTGCTCCTGATTCTCCGTTGGGAAAAGCTCCTGCCCCCTCAATTCCTGGGCCAGATCCCAGGGAGTTGCAGCTTCCTCACCTCTTCCCTCCCCTTCAGCCCCACAGCCCAGCGGTCCCCATCCCAGCTCCCTCCATGCCCTGCACCACCCCCCATGGTCCTAGCTGCCCCCTCGGGTCTTTCTTCCTCGGTCCACCCGCAGCCCCAGAGGGGTTTGACGGTGAGATCTGACCCTGTCCCTCCCCCGTGCCCACAATCCTCCGTGGCTCCCTGTCGCCCTCAGAAGACTAAGTTTCCAGCCTGGCCTTCAACTTGCTGAGAACCTGGCTCCGCCCACTCGCCCCAGCCTCGTCTCCTACGCTCCTGGGCTCCAGGCTCTGGACTTGGCTGCTCTGTGGTCCTCCCAGCACGGCCTTGGCTCCCCGCCTTTGGGCCTTCGCTTCAGCTGTGCGCTCTGCCTGGAGCACCCTGACTGCCGCCTTCTCTCAACAATTCAGACCTGACTTCCCCTGGTTCTTGGAGGTCATGCCGGAACCACGGCCCCTCTGGGGGTCCTCTCTGCTGTCTGCTGCTGCAAGGATTCCTTCACCTGGGCTCTCACAGCCTCTGGTCTCTCCCTCTGTCATACCCCAATCCCCCTCGACTGGGACTGTCTGCAGCTGGGTCTGTCTCTCCCACCAGACCGTGAGCGCCATCCGCAAGGGCAGATCTGGGTCTCATTCACCTCTGAGTCCCCAGTGGGTGGGGAGGGGGTGTGGAGAGACCAAGGAGGAGGGAGGGCAGAGAGGCTGGGAGGACAGAAAGGGAGAGAGAGAGAAGGGCAGACCCTGACGGGGGTGTAAGGAGAAAGAGGAGAGAGGGGAGGAGAAAGCCAGAGGGAGGAAGGATGGAGACACAGAGACAGGGAGGCAGGGAGGGAAAACAAACAGAAAGAGAAACGGGGAAGGATCGAATGAGAGGCAGAAGACCCACACACGGCAAGGAGGCTGGAGACGCAGAGGCAGGAAAGAGAAAGAAAAGCAGGACAGATACAGAGACGGCAGGGAGGCCAGAAAGGGAGAAGGAGCGAAACCACCCGAGAGCGACTCCGGCGGGGAGAAAAAGGCAGCGGGGCGGGGGGGCGGCGGAGGGAGAAAGCGAGCACGCTCGGAGCTGCAGGGAGGACGGCAGGGAGGACGGCAGGGAGGACGGCAGAGCGAGGGGAAGGGAGCAGAGGCGGAGGGGACGAGGAAGGCCGGAGCGAGGAGCGGGCACTGGCCGCGGGCGGAGGGAGGGAGAAGTGGGAGCGCCGGCCGCCCCGGCCGCCTCCCCGGCCTCCCTTTTGTCCCTTCCCTCCGCTCTGCGTCATGCTCCCCTGGCCCGGCCTCCCCCTCCCCGCTCCCTCCCCGCCGCCCCGCTGCTCCTCCCCGGGGCTGGATGGAATTTTTTCCCCTGGACCGGGGCCAGCTCCCGGGCAGGGGGGAAGCCAGGCCGGACTGGGCTGGGCGGCGGGGAGGGGCCGGGGCGGGGGCCCCCTGGGGAGGGGGCTGGTCCGCCGGCCGCCCGCCCGCGGGGTCCGGGGAGAGGGAGCCCGGGACCGCAGAGCCGGGGAGGCGGCGCCGGCCGCAGGGAGCCGCGGCGAAGGGAAGGAGGGTGGCGGGGCCGGCGGGAGGAAGGGGAGAGGCCGCCGGCGGCGGAGGCGGGCAGAGGATGGAGAGGGCTCGGCCGCGGGCCTGGGGCCGGCCGAGGAGACCCCTTCCCTCCGACGCGGGAGCCGGGGAGCCGTGAGTCTGCGGAAAGGGACGGGATGGGGCCTGGGGCCGGGACTCCAGGGTCCCCCCGCGGGGAGGAGGCCGGGGCCCGGATTTCTGGGTTCTGGGAGGAGGGAGAGGGGGCTGGGAGCCCAGGCTCCTGAATCCTTGAGGGAGGGGGCTGGGGACCAGGATTCCGAGGTCCACCAGCTGGAGAAGGCTGGGAACACCTGGATTCCAGAGGGAGGACAGAGATGGGGGCTGGGGCAGGTAGGACTGGAGGGCGGAGGAGGCTGGGGCCGAGATGCTCGGGCTCGCAGGGGAGGTGGACGAAGACGGTCTGGCGTTGGAGGTGCCTCGGGCATGGGAAGGGTTAATGTCTGGCTGGAGGGGAGGGGGAGGGGCGGGGATGGGGCTGCGGGGCTTTGAGGGGTCAAGGGTGAGCCGTGCCAGTGGGAGGGGGCTGAGGAGGCGGGGGGAGGTTGTCTGGGCTGCCAGACAGGCCAGGGTCAGCGGCGGGGGCAGGGGATGTCTGGCGGAGGAGAGGCCCGGTATCCAGGCTCCCTGGGCGACCAGGGATTCCAGGCCCCAGCCCCCTTCTCCCTCGGACCTGGGAGTCCACCGCACCCCGAATTCCCAAATCCGAACGCCTGGCCCCCTCTTCCCCAGGATCCAGGAGTCTGGGCCCCCAGCCTCTTCTCTCAGACCAGGGAGTCCACATTCGAGCCCCGACCCCTTTCAAACCTCAGAGTTCAAAACCCCGGCCCCACCTCCCCAGGAGCGCGAGCACCATCCCCCTCCTCCGCTAGAACCCAAGAGCTCAGGCCCCCACCTCCCTTCAAAGCCTGGAGTTCTGGGGACCCCCAGGCCCCTCCTGCCCTGGAACCCAGGAGTCCCCACCTCCTCTTTAGCCCCAGCTGGAGTCCAGCCCTCCAGGGGTTAAGGGGGCGGGGCCGGCTGGTTGCCATGGTGCCAGACTGTTTGGGTCTGCTCTCTGACCCTTGGGGGCTCCCCAGGGTCCGCAGAGAGGGGGAGGGGGACCTCGGCCGGGGGGAAGTCCAGCGCCTACCCCATCCCCGAAGCCAGCCCAGGGAGATCGCGTTTCCACCAACGCCTTGTCCAGTGACCTTGAACAAGTCCTGACCCTTCTCTCTCCGCCTCAGTTTCCCGTAGGAGAAATTGGTTGGGGGTTGGGGAGATGCTCAGGTCCCGGGAATCTTAAGATTCTCAGCTTCCCCTCTCCCCTCACCCCCCTCCTCAGGCCCCAGGCAGCCCCAGGGCATGCTGGGAACCCGGGCCTGGGCTCCGGGCCAGGTTGGGGGGGGCGGCCTCCTCCCTTCCCCTTCCTCCCCACCTTGGCCTGACTCTCGCCCCCGCCCGAGGGTCTGGGAGGTTGGAAAGGAGGAAAGGGGGACGAGAGCTGGGACCGCAGACCCGGCTCGGGCCCTGCCTCCCCCTTCCCTCCTCCGCCCCCTTCCCGCCTCTCCTCCCCCTCCTCGGCAGGTCGCTACCCCAGCCCGGGGCCCCTTCTCCAACCACCCGCACCCCACCCCCAGCTCCAGACCTGGCTCCGAGCTGCGAGGGGGAGGGAGAGAAGGAAGGAGGGAGAGAGAGGGGG
>RJWJ010005402.1:0-68641 GCA_004363605.1 Indri indri
GTGTCGGTCAGGTAAGACACAGAAGGAAATAAAACCAAAATGCATGAAACTCAAGAAATGTATTACTCACAGGTCCAGAGAGGTCAGAGGTGGTGACAAGAAGTCTGGAGGTGGCAGGAAGCTCAAGCTGTGGGCAGTGGTGGTGGGGCTGTGGTAAACGGCTTTATTAAGGTCCATGAGCATTATCCCTCCAGTTTTCCCCTGCAGGGTGTGGATTGGCTAGTTTAAAAAAGACATGTGCAAGGTGGAGAACTTGTTTACGTGACTCCGGTGTTGACCGTTAGGCTTACTGGGGTCAGCAGCTGTGGGTGTGTTGGGTTTTGGGTCAGGGGACAAGAAACCAGCAGACTGTATTGCAAACAACCACACAAGGAGGGGAACTTCTAACTAGGCCAAAGGGGACAGGGTATGACTGTTTCAAACAAATTATGTCAGACCTAAAAATGGGTGCCGAGGTGGCAACTATATTAAACACATTCATGACGGCTTGCACAGGATTCGAAAGCGAGAACACATGGAGGACGGACTTCTGCCCTTGTTAGTTGGTTCTGTGTGCAAGCAAGGTCACGTGGAGAGGACGCTTTGGACAGGAACCTGCTTCCAGATGCCCCCCTCCTGCTCCCTGAGTGAAAGGAGAAGCAGCAGTGACCCCCGGATTGCACTCGTAGGGGCAACTTCATGGCCTCAGAGGTGGGATGAGATCTCTATTTCTCAGGGGGGGCCTTTCCTGGAGGCCAGTTTTCCCCCACCTTGCTCTTTCAGTCATTCCATCAGCTGTGTAAGTATCTACATCTAGGTATTAAATCATTTCCTGCCTAAAATCCCTGGAGTTTCTCCTGTTTCCTGTGGTGAACCCTGACTCTTACAGATGGGTCAGAAAGGAACCCAGGCATTGCCCATTTACACTCAGTCTTAGGAACATTAGAGGCAATATTTTTCTGACGGGTCGGACAAAGAAGACTCAAAGTATGACAGTTCCTGAAATAATCATACCTGATAACACACAAACTGGTAAATATCTCCTTTACGTAAAGAAATGTTAAGAAATGAATTACAGAAGTTTCTGGTCATATGTTTAATGTTTACTGCCTAAATATTAAGTGCATAAACTTGGAAAAATAGCATAATATATTCTACTCTGAAAGTAAAGTTCTCCCTGGATTCGTTTCTGATGCTTTCTTTTGTCAAGCCTGCCAGTGTTGGTGAATAACAGGTATGAATCGGTCCACCTTTTCTTTGTATCCAGCTCTCATAAATATCTATCTGATGCCCTTTGGGAAGGAAACACTCAGGTGAGAAGGGGCTCTGTCTTTGCCCAAGTGTCAAAGTCACCCCTCACCCCACACCCCCTGTGCGCCCATGGCTTTTCCATAAGCGTGGTTGTGAGATTGTCCTCATCGGCCAGGGCGTGGTGAAAGCAGCATTCCGAATGGCATTCTGAAATGCGCCTCAGTATTTGGAGATTTTCTGGGCCTGGGCACGTACATCTTCTTTGAGGGGCATGATGAGATTTCCAGCAAGTTTTCTAGTGAGACTAACTTGTGGTAATGCTCTAAGTTCCTGAGTTCTATTTCCCGACACTGACACTGCCAGATTTCCTCCCATTTAGGCTTTTGTGAGGCAGAAGGTAAAAAGGGAACATGTTTGATTATACACATTTTTGTTAAGATGTGCTAAACTGAAGTGGGATGTTTTTAAAATTGCAAAGGTAATACAAACACCAAGGCCTGCCAAAGTAGGAGCCCTCTCAAACTCAAGCGAGAGAGATTCACTAGCTGCTATTTTTACCGTGTGAACAAGACAAACTACATTTGAACCGCAGCATAATCACATCCACTGCTTGGTATTTTACATATGTTTTTATCTCACTCCAATTAGCTATGTTACCTAACCTCTTGTTCTTATGTGAAAAGGGACAGTGAATTAGAGACACCCGTTGGAATTGGTGGTAACTAGACTTGACAGATGCTGACGAAAGAACCAGCTGCTAGGTTCAAGTGAAATATAGAACTCCCTGCTGCTGGTCTAATTTCATCTAATTTGTACATTTGTCTTTATTCATGATCTTATGGTAAAAGATCTTTGACAGCAGCGTTTCAGATCGATTTTTTTAAAAATCCCCAGGCCTATAAAAATGTTTTCTTAATCTGTCCCACAGGCACTGGCAAGCACCCCACACCCCTCTCCCACACTTGAAGGGGCTCTAGGCTATCTGATTAAAAGGAAAAAGTATTTGCCTACCTACAATGAAGATTTTTCAAAGTTCTTCACTCTCATTGATCTGCTATTCTGCCTTAAACACAATTTAATAGAGTTGCCTAATTTCTTAGCTCTTGAGATAACTGTAAGGACATCTTCTTCCTTTGCCTCCTCCAGCCCAAGACAGATGTACTTCTCACATGAGCATTAGTTTATCTTACATAAGCAAGCAGTGAGGGGCTAAAATCATTTTTTCTCTAGTTTGTATTAATGTTGGTAACCATTTGGATTGTTAAGGGAAAGAGAAGTAGCATGCTCATGATGTAGGTGAATGCCGTGGTTGTGATTAAATAAAGGTGAAAAACAGACTCAGGGAAAATTAGCGTGTTCCTCCAAGCCTCACGTTTATCAGGTCCAAGCAGGAAGTGGTCCATGCTAAGTCCTAATAAGTTCTTTGTCTTCCTAGCAGTGTCTGCTTTTTTAATTCTATAGACCAGTGGTCTCCAACCTTTTTGGCACCAAGGACCGGTTTCACAGAAGGTAATTTTTCCACAGATGGGGTGGGGTTAGGGGGATGCAGGGGAGGATAAGCAGAGCTCAGGTGGTGATGCGAGTGATGGGGAAAGGTTGTAAATACAGATGAAGCTTTGCTCGCCCGCCCGCCGCTCACCTCCTGCTGTGCAACCCACTTTCTAACAGGCCAAAGATGGGTATTGGTCCATGACCTGGGGGTTAGAGTCCACAGCTATAGACAGCATTCCTTCCTTTTAGTCTGATGTTTAGATGTCACATTCTAAAACAAAGTAAAAGAGAATTTGACATTAAAACAGCAGAACAGTTTCTTCTCAATGAAAATAGTTTACCCTCCATTACATTTCTGGGAAAGGAAACCTTCTTTCTCCAGAATCCTTGTAAAATTCTTCTCTCTCTAGAGTTTGGGTCAAGCTAACACCAATGATCATCATTGGCAAACATTTTCCCAGCACAGTTCTGTGCCCAATGATATGAAAATTTTAATACGTAGAACAGTCCCTGCCCTGAGGGTGTCATTTGTTCATTCTGTCCGTCATTTCTAGACATCTCACATGGCAGGTCCCTTCTCAGCTATCTCCCTTAGGATGCCAGTGGGGCCATGGGCCAATTAAGCCGACATGTTGAAGATGCTACATCTACAGCAATACAAATTGCCAAATATTGCAGGAATTCAGGAATGAGAGGGACCAGAGTGCATGTTTCTGGGGAAGTTTTGACTGAAGCGATGGAACTGGAGAGCAGACAGCCCTGAAGGAGGGATGGGGAGTCAGGGTGGGAAGCCTCCTGTGCTTCACTGGGGGCCTCAGCGTGTCAGGGTTCTGCTCCCCCCATAGGCGTTCAACACACTGGATGGACTATTTTCACTCAGATAATACTTCAGAACAGACTAAGTGGTCTTTCCTGATGCAGGTTTATGCAACTTCTGGGGATCTGAGTTTTTGGGGGAATTTGTAAGTGGGGCAGAGGGTTAGGTATAGTTTTGTGCATTTGCTCGCCTTTCCTAAGAAGATGATATGGAAAGGAGGAAAGATAACTTTACAGTGGAGAAATCTGGAAAACCCCAGTCCTATGAATGGGCAAGGTTAACTAGTCATGTTGACACCCTGTACTCTTGGTGCGATATGATGAAAATGACACTTCACCTCTTTGGTCTTCCGCTGAAAAACACATAATGTCATCCTGTCATGAGAAAATCGTCAGACAAAACCAAACTGAGGGCCCTTCTGCAAAATGCTGCTAAGTATTCCTCAAAACTTTCTAAGTCATTAAAAACAAGGGAATCTGCCACAGTCCACAGAAGCCTAGAGAGATACAACTGCTGAACGTGATGTGCTACCCTGCATGGGATGCTGGGACAGAAAAAGGTAATTTATTTTGTTTTTTGTTGCACTATCTACAATTATCTTAAGAAGGCTACAATAGGATATAGTAAATGCAGGTAATTGGAAATAAAATTCTCAATGTAGACCCATCACATTACTCAACTTTAAGACATCTGCACAAAACTTTTAAGATATTGCCTCCCCTTGGCAAACTGTTGCCAACTAGACACATCAATTTAACTTCATTTTTTCACAAAAACTTCACTAAAACAAAAGAAAAAAGGCATTTTAAAGTAATACAGGTGGCTCCTAGGACAAAGAGTACAAGAAAGGAGACAATATTAGTAAGACCGTAAAAGAAAAAATGGATTTCGAGAACCAAGAAAACTGAATCCTAAGCCTGTAGTGATGAAAACCAAGAGGAAAATCTTGTTTCAGCTCAGATTTCCAAAAAGCTCAGGAATTAGAAGCATCCAGATGGCTTTGGAAATGGAAGCAGATAATGAATAGAATTGGTAAAAAGGTTGTTTAAGAAACTGTTACACTATCAGATGCTCTTCCTCCCACCATAACACAGGGGCGTGCACACGCACAGCCAGACAGTTCTCTCTCAGGAGAGTAACAGAGGTCACTCGACATAGGGCACCTGGAGCAGCTGGAGCAGCTGGGACAGGGGAATGAGGATATATAGTTCCAAACACAGGGACATTGAGTGAAAATTTATGTACTGAATGTTGAGTCCTCTAGTCCTCTTTGTCACTTGATACTGAGAAATCTATAAGGTGGGCTAATAACTCCAAGCAGGGGACGAGAAGAGACTTCTGCAGGGCTTCTGAACAGCCTGAGAGGAAAAACCTACAGTGAGATCTGGGACTGTGCAATGAAGTTGTCCACCCACCCCATTTGCACTCTGAAAGCCCAGCACTGAGAATTCCACGTGCAGATCTCCCATTCATCATCTTGGTGGTCCATCCTTAAATGGGAACCGCCGGCAAGAATGACTAGATATCTGAGGGAAGTTTCTTATGTCAAATACGATGAGCAAAACCTACCAACAGGGGCAAGTCTACTTGAAGAAAATAGAAATAAAACCTTAATAATTATAAAGCTACCATTATAGTATCTATATTGTGCTATTCTAGTATCCCTGCAAGGAAAACAGAAGTTACTGCACCCATGAAATAAGAACAGGATGTTGTTTTAAAAATTATTATTAGAGAAAAAGGCCATTGCTGGCATGAATGCAAAATGATATAGTCATCTTGGAAGACAGTTTGGCAGGTTCTTACAAAATTAAACATATTATTATCACATTATCCAGCAATCGTGCTCCTGGATATCCAAAAAAGTCAAAAACATATTCACACAAAACCCTGCATACACATGTCTACAACAGCTTTATTCATAACTGCCAAAGCTTAGAAGCAACCAAGATGTCCTTTAATAGGTGAGTGGATAAATAAACTGTGGAACATCCAGACAACAGAAAAATTAAAAAATAAAAGGGCTATCAAGCCCTGAAAGAAACAAGCGGGAAGCTTAAATGCATGTCACGAAGTAAAAGTAGCCAGTCTGAAAAGGCTACATACTGACTGATTACAACTACATGACACTCTGGAAAAGGCAAAATCACGGAGACAGGACAGTGGTTGGGGGTGGGGGGAGATTAGAGGGGAGCGAGGGATGAATATGTGGGGCACGGAGGATTCTTAGGGCAGTGAAACTCCTCCGTATGATACTATAACAGTGGATCCATGTTATTGTGCATTTGTCCAAACCCACAGAATCTACAACACCAAGAGCGGACTCTAATGGAAAGTATGGATTTTGAGTGATGATGATGGGGCAATGTAGGCTCATCACTTGGAACAAACATACTACTCCAGTGGACACTGATAATCAATCAGGAAGCTGTGCCTATGTAGGGGCAGGGAACATATGGGAAATCTCTGTATCTTACTCTCAATTTTGCTATGAACTTAAAATTGCTCTAAAAAAATAAAGCCTTTTAAAAAACAAGGCAAGAAGGAGTTCTTGTAAATCAAACTTAAAATAAATGGAAAATTCAGTAAATGTGTTGGAAGTTAAGAATAAGAAATTTTCCATATCTAGAACAAAAAGTCAAATATATGAGTAATAAGAAAGAAAAGGTAACAACAATAGGGTTCAGGAGGTCTAATACTCAGAACTCAAAAAAGAGTTTCAGAAAGAGCAAACAGCATTAAGCGAGTAGAAAATTATTTTTTTAAATCTTCAAAGAAGTTTTGCAAAATTGAAGGACATGGATTTCCAGTTGAAAAGGTGGATAAAGTACCCAACACAATAGATTTAAAAAAATAAAATCAAGCCTAACATTGTGAAATATCACAATTCTGGGAACAACTATATCTGAAGTTTTAAAGAAAGAAAAAATGTCAGATACAAAAGATTAAGATTAAAAATTCTTTTGTATTTCTCAGTAGCAGAACTGAAAGCTGGAAACAATGGATCAAAACTTTTAAAGTTCTGATGAAAAATTATTTCCAACCTTAAACCTAGGAAAATGTTCTTTTAAGTGTGGAGGTTGAATAAATGTACCTCTCTTCAACCTTTTCTGAGGAAGCTGCCTGAAAAGAGCTGTACCCAAATAAGAGAATGATTCAGCACCCAGGACATGGGGCATCCCAGGCAAGAAAGAGACAGAGGGTGTCCTTGTCCTCGGGATATTGATGCAGGGACATAAATACAGGATAGCAGCTGAGAAGGCCCAGAGAATGCT
Source organism: Indri indri (assembly GCA_004363605.1). Lineage (NCBI taxonomy): Eukaryota > Metazoa > Chordata > Mammalia > Primates > Indriidae > Indri > Indri indri. Next base: position 6,814 of record RJWJ010005402.1, read on the forward strand.
AGAGGTCTAACATCCTTCGGAGAGCTTTCTTTACAAATATAGAATTGATATATCTTAATGAGATTTAGACATTTGGGAGAGAGTTTGGGGCTGGAATGCTGATAAGTTCATGGAAAACTAAGCAAATGAAAACAAGACAATTATCTTTGGGGACAACAATAAATGCAGAAAAGGAAAAATAATTGTATTATGCTGGACAGTTCAGCTATGAGTAGCCATTTTCATAAGATAAGAATGTAAACAGTAATTATTGATTTAAACTAAAATATATTATAATTATATTGGGAGGATTAGAGATGAGAAAATGTATGTGTGTGTGTATGTGTGTTGGAAGCAACAGGAGTAAGAGATAAAACCTCTTCTTGTAGATAATGTTACAAACTGAAAAATCAAGAAGTGGCAATATAAGCATGCTACATAGAGATGTAAAAATAAAAACCAAAGGAACACTTAAAAATGTCAAGGGCTCTGTGGAACAGGATATTGGGGAAGTTTGGAACAGTATTTTTTCAATAATAAGCCTTGTAAAAACTGACTCTTCTAAACTATCTAGATGCCTAACATTAATGGAAGTAAAAACTAAAATAGAGAGACTTCTTCCAATGTCTTGAGACATTTCTTAGATAATGCTCCTGTTCAAGGTCACATCACTTTGGAATTGCAAGCTCTCCAAAGAAAAAGACGAAGTTGTCTTTTGAAAAGCAGTCTCCTGGAGCTTGGGTGAGGGCGTTAAGGGCTTTCCTCCTCACCTTTCACACCATACCAAATGTAAACTCCTGAAGGATACCCAGTGCACAGTTAACGAATGGGTGGTTGTGACAATTCTTTACCTCATAATGGAAATAATCATCATTTCTCCCAAGCGTCTGCCTTCCTTTAGACACAACATTTTATTCATTTTTACTATAATTTATTAAGGAATATTTTAAGCCACATAATTATATAGCATCATGAAATAGTGGAAGGTGTTCTGAACTAAAAAACAGGAGAACGGCACCTTTGCAGTGGCTCACTGTGTGCGCTAGTCAGAGGAGGAAAGCTTATTCTGCTATAACAAACTACTCCACAATTGCAGTGGCTTTAACACATAAACATCTATTTTTCTCTCATAGTCTACCCCAAAGAAACAGCATAATTGGAGAATAATGAAAGAGTTTTTCATTACTTCAGTTCAAAATTGCCTCTTTTGCAAAACTGAGGAATTAAACTAGTTACTGGTTCCCAAAAACACCCAGCCCTTTCCATCAACCTCTCTTCTCCTACTGTAGACTCTGGAACATCTCAGAGGTGGTGATGTTGATGGTGATGATGAATGTGTCATCAGTGAATATGACAATAGCCATAACAATCTATTTAGCCCTTACTCTATGCCAGACACCGTGCCATGTGCCTTAGATACATTTAATCATGAGAACATTATGAGGTGAATACTGTTAAGAAGCAAGGAAATAGTAGCTCTGATCCTTTTCTAAAACCTACTATATGACAAGTCTTCCGCATTTCAGCTGATGACAATTCCATCTTTCCAGTTGCTCAAACCAAAGTCTTAATTCTCTTTGTCACTTATCCCACGTCTAATCCAGCAGAAGTCAGCTCTGTTGGCTCTACATCAAAATACATAAAACATCCGGCTCCTTCTGATCACCTCCTTAGCCATCACCTTAATCTGAGCTGCCCTCATCTTTCAGCGGGTCACCGCAGTCTCCTGACTGATCTACCTACCTCCACCCGTGCCACTATACAGTCCGTTCTCAATGCAGCAGCCGATGTGACACCTAAAAATCCTCCATCAGATCTGGCCACTTCTCTGCTCAAAACCTCTGAGTTTGCACTGACCTGTAGGGCCCTACGTCATTTGGCCTTATGTGATCTTGTCTCTCCTCTGACCTCTTGGGCCTCACCTCCTGGCTTTCCCTCTAGCTGCAATGGTCTTTGTCATGTTCCCAGAGTACATGGGCTTTCTCAATCCTAAGGGCTTTCCACAGACTTTTTCCTCCTTGAATGCACTGTATCTGTTGTTTAAGCCACCCAGCCCGAGCTGACTGAGACAGCTTCTTTACCCCTCAAGCCTTTGCTCAAATGGTGCCTTTTCAATAAGGCCCATCCTAATCTCTCTATTTAACATTTCTTTTTGATTTACATCAATCTCCCCACTGTCTTCAGTGCTTCTGTTTCTTTTCTTCCTGCTGAATTTTACTCTTAGCACTTAGCACCTTCTTTCAGGGTAGAGATGTTACTTATTTACTCTGATTACTGTTGTGATTTACCCCCACACTGGAGTGCAAGCTCTAGAAAGCTGTGGATATTGATCTGTTTGTTCACTATTATTCATCCAACTTCTAGAACAGAGCACTTAATAAGTGCTCAATCCCAGCACCTATATCTGAGTTCTGAACACCCTGCTCCAACAGAGGGAACTGGGGCTCCTTGGAAAGGTGGTTGCTTTCAGAACTGGGGCAGGAAAAATATAAGATGAGCTTGGAGGACTTTGCATTTCCAGAAAGAGCTCAAAAAATGATGGTGGTGTGTTGAAAGGGTAGAGGAACCCACTTGGAAATGTTCCAAATGGCCAAAGCTAAAACAGTCTGGCCAAGAAAAATTAATAAAAATAGCAGGCCATAAAATAAAATAAATGTGGTTGGGTTAATACTGATATACATAAATAATTGAATAAACAAATAAGAACAGATAGTTCTTCCTTACAGTCAGAGCATTCCAATTAAAAATGTAGAAAATACAAAATCACCATTAAGTAAATACAACAGTGAAATAAATTGTTATAGACAAGATCAGCTGATAGATGTCAAAATCAGTGAAAAAAAGGAAAAACTAGATATTTTCACAGTTTCAGTGTCTCTCCCAAAATATTTATTAATTACAAAGGGAAAATAGTAACTTTATAGTGGAAAAACCTAGTAGACCCCACCTTAGCCAAGAGAGCAAGATGTAACCAGACATGGATTACTTGACATCAGGCACCAAGAAGGGCACAACACATTTGTCATAGTCTTGAAAAAAACAAAATAGAGTAAGCTCAATCCAACCATGAGAAAACATAGATAAACCCAAATTGTGACCAGTCATGAAAGACAAGGGAAGACTGAGGAGCTGTCCCAGATAGGAAGAGAGAAAAAACTGGAACACTAAATGCCATGTGGGGCTCAGGATTGGATCCTGCAGCAGAAAAAGAACATTATACAAAAGCTCACAAAACATGCATAAAGTATGGAGGTGAGTAATTGGGGATGTACTCTCTTAGTCTTGATGGATTTACCATGGTTATGTATGACAACATTTGCAGGAGCTGAGCAAAGGGGATACAGAAACTCACTGTACTATCTTTGCAACTTTCTGTAAGCCTAAAATTATTTCAAAATAAAAAGTTTTAAAAATAAGTGCATAACAAGTATTTGTTAAAGAAATGAATGTACTGATTTATAAAATTAAGAAGTTGAATTTCGGGTCTCTCAAATGTTTAATAAATCCTTGAAAATTTGTGAAAAATTATGATATATTATTTTATCAAAAAAATTTTAAGAGAATCAACCTGGGGCAAGTCTGTTACTACTGTCAGTCTAAAGTAGAGTCAGCAATCGACTATTGATCAAAATAATTTTAAGTCGTGACAGCCTTTCTTATTTATTAGACTGAGATGGGCAGATAGTTTGATACTAGTAGACAAATAAATTGAATAAATCCATGGCTAAGCAAAAGGTTAGCAAAATAAATGGCTAGGTAAAGAAAGAACATACATTATGACTATAAGAGCTTTTTGAAAGTAATATTGTCTCTCTGGAAATATTTGTTTTAATTTGTAAGGATAGCATCCTACCAAAGTCCCATCATTTTATACTTGTAAAGCCTGAAAATGGTCTAGATGTGATTAGAAAGAAGAGAGACAATATACACTCCTCTTCCATAAGTTGCAGTGATTTGGACTTGAATCATGATGAGGTATGGGAAGAGTTCCTCCTATGTCTTCCATATACAGTAAAAGTCAGCCTAGGAAGATGACACAATGCATGTTCATTTGGTTCTGACAAACTTCAATGGTTTTTGAATACTCCGGATTACCAGGAACACATCTGCTAACTTTTTGCTACTTTTAGGGGGTGGTGTTGAACATCTCAAAAGTTAAAGATATTTCCTTTTAACATTTAATTATTAAAACCTTTGAAATTCCCAGTTCTATTTGACTTTTTCTCAGAATGTTTGATATTTTGAATTTCCATGAAATTCCAGCACACTTACAATGGTAAATAAGCCTTTCTATTTGTATAATACTTTACATTTGTTAGAATTTATAGCCTAGTAGACCTAAACTCAGTAACATGGAAAACTTTGTTACGAGAGCCAAACAGCAACTTTAAGCTGTTACAGGAAAAAAATCTTCCATGACTGTACACAATCTGGATCTTCAAATTCTTCATTTTTCTTTACCCACCTTGTTTAACTTAAGATGACCTTCTTCATTCAAGTGACTAAAGTTAGTAAAGAAGAATAATCATTTTGAAATTTTACTTCTTGTGGTGTATAATACTGAAACAGGTAGTCTTGACAAATACAGCCCAATATTTCACAATATAAAACTAAATATAACCCTTTATTTTTTTCTTCATTTTACTAGTACTCACAGACTTTGAGGTTTCGCTATAACACATATGTCTACACAACATTAATAATTCCAAGATGTATCAGTATGTCATTTATGTGTACCCAGGTAGATATCTACATGTGTCATCTTATTTATCCTCACAACACTGTTCAGATAAAGAAACAGAGATTATAAAGGTTTAGTACCCTGCCCAAGGTAGCAAACCCAGATTCCAACTGATGTAAACTGATTCTAAGACCAGAGTTATAAAACGTTGAACACTGCCACACTGTCAAAGAAATATAGGGTCAAAAACATAGGGAAGGAAAATAACAAGCAATGCAATAATATGTATATTTCCCTTAAAAATCTGACATGTAGTTAAAGAGACGGGTGTGTTATTTCTTGTTTTTCTTGCCTATTTTTACCTATTGGCAGGCAACAGGTAAATATAAGCTCAAATCATTAATTAGAAAAACATTGCAATCTACGTATTTATGTTAGAAATTGTGACTTGGTGATGTAATTCTATCCTAACAAAGTAATGCATAACAGTCATTGTGTTGAGTGAAGAGTACTTGTATTTCTCTGATTTTACTGATTTTATGTGCCAAGGTATCTGACAAGTATAAAAAGTGGGAAAGTAAAGTGAGATCATATGAATGTTTCAGTGAATAGGAATCTCAGAAAACCCATGAAGAAAAAAAAGGAATGTACAAGTCTAAAAATGAGGAAAATGAGCAGGGATGACACTTTTTGAGGCCACATTGCTATCTAGTAATTGTATTCCCCATTACAAAACATGGATAGCCCTTTATTGTATTGTGATCCATAATGACTTTCGTGAAATATGCACAACTTTAGTGATTAATACAGCTAGTGAGTAGAGAAACTGACTAGGAGCCAATTTTCTGATTTTTATGGGTACTTTCCATAATGGCAGGCAGCCCCGCTGACACTATTTATGACTCAATCTTAGTGAAGAAGCGAACAAACAGATCTTCCAACTTTTCCTTCTGTGGCATCTCTCTGACTTTAGCCAGAGAAAGTTCTCTGCTTCTAAGGGCTCATGTGATTAAATGGGCTCACCTAGATAAGCCAGAATTATTTCCATAGCTTAAGGTCATAATCACTTTTGTCACGTAGCATAACATATTCACAGGGTCCAGGGTTTGGGGTGTGGATATCTTTGGGGACCCACTCTGCCTGTCACACATCATGCTTCTACTTATTATTCTATACTTTTTGTAGCATAGTTGGGAATAATTAATGGGCAATGAAAAAATAATTTCTAGGATGGTTAAGTATTAAAAATATTTCAAGACACAGGAAAAATAAAATCACTGAGATCCCATACTGTATCTTTGATTTATAAAAGGGTCCAATGGATTTAATGTGGTAATTATAAAATAAAGTATATTAAAAATAAGTAAAATTGGGCGACACAGTGGCTCATGCCTGTAATCTTAGCACTTTGGGAGGCTGAGGCAGGAGGATCACTTGAGTTTGAGACCAGCCGGAACAAGAGTAAGACCCTGTCTCTACAAAAAAAAAACAAACAAACAAACAAACAAACAAAAAAAAAAAAAACCGAAAAATCAGCTGGGCATGGTGGCAAGTGCTTGTAGTCTCAGCTACTCAGGAGGCTGAGGCAGGAGGATTGTTTGAGCCCAGGAGTTTGAGGTTGCAGTGAGCTATGATAACACCACTGCATTCTAGTCCAGGTGAGAGAGTGAGATCCTGTCTCAAAAATAAGAATAAAAATAGTAAGTAAAATTATTCTTTTTTGGAAGACCTTTAAGAAAGAATAAGAGTTTTGTAAAATATAAATCCTTATAAATAGTTTGAACTTCTTAAAAAAGATATTCAAAAACTAAAAGTAGGTCCAATGGAAACCGATGATTTTCCTAGGACTAATCTTACTGATTTTTAGAACTTCCATCTTGGGTTAAAATAAATCATCCTTTTGAAAATTATGTTAAAACATGTCCCCAAACCTTGTGAACCAATCCAATAATTTGATTCTCTCTATTCGATCGTCGTATTATTTCATAGTTAGAAGGAACGAAGACATACCAGCCTATGGAATGCATACACAATGACATACAGTAAAGCACTTAATCTTTATAATATACGATGCCATAATAATAAAAATTTGTGAATATTTACTGGGCTTTTTCATTGCTGTAACAACTCATGAGACACACAGCATTCATGGTGTCACTTCACGCTTTCACATACCAGTCAAGGCAGGTAGTACCGTTATGCCTATTCTATAGATGAGGAATGTGAAATTCAGTGAGGCCGAGTAACTGGGACAGGCCATAGACCTGAAGCATGTCTGACTCCTTTACCTCCTAAGATCGACCTGACAGGGTACAATGGCAAGGAAGGGGGAACAGTTCTCCCTTCATCATCGTGTTTCTGCCATCATGTTTCTACGGGCAAGATGGAACTTCTACTCAAGCTCTCTCCATAATGGCAGAGGTGTGCAGGAAACAACCTCAGCTCTTCATTCTACCAGTACTAGAACTCTGTAGGCAGACGGAGGAGGTAATTTGCTGGGTTAGAACCTGCCAGTCACTGGGCCGTGTGTCATGTGTTATGAGTCACGGTGAGTCACACCATCCTGGACTGAAGTTCCATGCTTACATGAAGTAATGCCCTCCTGCGCTGCCTTTCACTGTTGAAATGAACGCTTTGACAGTACTAACAGAAACAGGCTCTTGGAGAGCAAGCCAGTCATTTTCTCTCTCTCTCTCCACATGGCAGCCAGGTGCCGGCTTGGACACAGGCCATGAGTTCTAAGCTAGCCGCGTGATCCTAAGCTCTGGGGAAATGCTTTGTTCCTTGCTGTATACCTGCTCCTCCTTCTATGACACTTATGGGTGTACTTTGGATTAGCTTTGTTCATATATCAGTGATTAAGATCTTATAGGTGCTTGTGGAGGTGAGCACAAAATACTCAGAGAAGGAAGAGATCTGAGATCTCACTGAAGCATCTTAAGTAAGAACATAGACATGAATTAAGCTTTTACCTAAGAACTTAAAATCAGATTATCAGGCATTTTCCCAGTTTTTAATAAAATTAGTCCCTAGATTTTCATCTAGTTTTTTATTTTCTTTACATCAATTCTCTCAGCAAAGAAGCCAGTGGAATGAGGGGTGAATCGTACCTGAAAAAATATCTACCTTTTAAGACATATCATCATCTCCCACCACACAGATTTTTCATTGTACATACAGCATCCCTTGCCACATGGAAGTATCTTTCAACTTTGTCAAGTGAAACTAGAGGCAAATACAAAGACAGTTCAAACCTAGTCCAGAAGAACCCTCTCGTGTTAGATCTACCAATATTGTGCCATCTTAATTACCTGCATAGATCATTTTCTTCCACATTGCCATCTTATCTACACTAGTGTTCTCCAATGTTTGCCATCTGTAATGGACATTAATAGGCATCATTTGTGTAAAAAAAAAATGTTCACTGTCAAATAAGCTTGGGCTATGATGTCATGGGGAATAGAGCAGACAGGCCAATCATCTTCTTCATATGCAAATTTCCATCTTTGAAACCTGATCCTGCCCACGCCCCCTCAAAGCTCCATGTGTTACCTGATCTACCAGGAGTAGAGTTGGACCCCATGCTGGGTCTGTGTTCTCTGTGGAGTATTTGGAATTGAGACAGGGAGAAGCTGGGCCCGGTAAACTATGATGGGAGTTGGAACTAAAAAGTAGTATGCGTCCTGGGATGGAGGTGTCCCCTTCCAAAACAAAATCACATGCACAGTCGGGATGAGCAGAGTTAATAGAAAAAGCCTGACTTCGTGAGAAACAGCAGAACACAACAGACTTACAATGAGGAGATGACGCCTCCACCAGAGATGGAGGGAATAACCTCAGTTTTTTACTTTTCAGTCTAGACTTATGTGGGAAATTTGGACTTTATGTACTGTTCCTGGATTTCTGTGATACTGCCTTTCACATCTTCTCAATCCCTTTTTATTTGGACTAACTTAAATGGCAACCAAAGTCTTTGTGCCAGATGCAGGAAATTCAAAAAGTCTGCTCATTGCTGGGTTTCTCAGAACCTTTACATGATAATGTACCCTGTTTATTGCCAATGGTTGAGGAACAGCCTTACAGACTTACATACTTACGTGACCTTTCTGTGTCCAGACATGGAACTCACTGTGAGAAATACTGATCTAACTTGTTAATTCATCATCGGCCTATGACTATACATTGTGTGTAATGACAAAGTATATGTATATATTGAGATTCTAATTTAAAATGCCACAAAGTATAAACACCTGAGTGCAGGTGTCTTTTTTTCTTTCTTTTTTTTTTTTTTTAAGCAGCACAATTCATAATTGCAAAGATGTGGAAACAACCCAAGTGCCCATCAATACCTGAGTGGATTAATAAAATGTGGTATATGTATACCATGGAGTACTACTCAGCCATAAAAAATGGTGAACTAATACCTCTTTTGTTAACCTGGATGGAAATGGAGATCATTCTACTAAGTGAAGTATCACAAGAATGGAAAAACAAACATCACATGTACTCACCATTAAATTGGAACTAATCAACCAATACTTACGTGCACATACAGAAGTAACATTCATTGGAAATCAAGCAGGTGGGAAGGGGAGGAAGGGATGGGTAAATTCACACTTAATGGATACAAAGCACGCTATCTGAGGGATGCACACACTTTGACTCAAATGGTAAAAAGCAATTTATGTAACCAAAACATTTGTACCCCCATAACATTTGGAAATTAAAAAAAAATGCCATAAGGCTGAAAATTCCTGACCACAACCACTTCTAATTTATCACTAACCTACCTATTCATACCTCAAAACGTTACTTACTAAAATAGTGTTTAACAAAATAATCATTTTACTAAAATGTTGAAAAATAAGATTGACAAATACAGTGCCAAAATCTCTAAGAACTTTACATTCAAACTAAAGTGAAGGGTCGGCATTAGGTCAAGCGGTTACTTCCTCACACTGGACTTTCCAAACTAAGGTGAAGTGGGAACTGAAAAAAGTAAAATGGGTCATGAGATGCTGTCTGCAGCTCAACTGCCAGTATTTAGAAAGTACTCTCTTGGATGTGCCACCCAAAACCCAACTCATAAGTCTATATATTAGTAAGAACAATAGGTGGCTGTCCATTTAATTATAAGATATTTCTCTCTCTCTCTCCCCCTCACTCTCTCTCATTAGCCAGAAAGCTGTTCTCATCCTTTTGCCTTTATCATTCAGAGGTTAGGGAGAAGCGAAAGTGTATTATATTCCCAAAAATACAATCTTCACAAGTATGATTGCTATAGGAAGGGTGAAGGTGAAAAGAGAGCTAGAAGCAATGTGTTGCATATCCTTCTATTCAAAATGTGTGAGAAGCATATAATGCTGTCCAGAAGAGCTGTAGCAAAAGAAAATTTGCTAAACGCTGGGGAATCAGTGTTTAGCAAATTTATCTACTTATCTAATTTGTCCAACTTCTTGTAAACCTGAAGTAGATTTGACCAGTATACAAGCAGACAAAGAACACTTAAGGAAATCCAAACATCCTTGCTGGAAAACATTGAGTTTAGGTTTGCCAGAAAAAATAAGAAAAGAGACAGCCAAGAAGAGTCATCCTGGGGCCTCCCTCATCCTTAAGGGACCATAAGTGTATGCACAGGCACTATTTGTACCCGCTCAGGAAAATCAAAGCCGGATGTGGAAAAGACTTAAAAAAAAAATCCCCCCAAGCCACCCACAGATCCCTCAGCAAAGGGTTTTGAGCCTTAAAGTCTCTGGGAGCTTAAAAACAACCTGTGACCAAACACCAGAAGAAAAATAAACCACTTGGCTCTGGGACAGCTATTAGGAAGCCAAGCTTAAAAATAAAATCACAACCATCCCTGGTCATCAAGAAGGTTGTGCACAGGCTCAAGGCTGTGCTCTCTCAGGAGCACCTAGAGAGGTAGCCTCAGACCCACTGGTCTCTGGATGAATGTTGGCAGAGGGGAAGGCACAAAATTGTAAATTCCCCAGAGAAAGCAATCTCCCAGCCACACACACAACCAATAGTAAAGTGTGAAAATGTAACTGATTAAGGGGAGTTAAGCATAATTTTTGAGCAAAATGTAGTGAATGCAAACCCAGGGGATGACCCCTAGAAGTCCAGGCTAAATATAAAAGATAAGGGGAAAATTCTGAGCAATGGCATCAGAGACGCATACTTGGGGGAAACAGACTTCACAGAATGGGTCCAGCCAAATCACTAAACAAAGCGACAAACAAAAAAACCCATAAACCCCAGAAATCAGGGAGGGGGTGTCATTATCCAGAATTGCTACAATATATTATCTAACACTTTCAGTTTTTAACCAAAAATTATGAGACATGCAAAGAAGTAAGAAAGTGTGTGTCATACATAGGAAATAAAACAGGCACTAGAAATTGCCTTTGATGGGGGCATGATACTGGATTTAATAGACAAAGACCTAAAAACAACTATTATAAAATGTTCAAGGAACTAAAGAAACTTATGTTTATAAAATTACATAAAAGTATGCTAATAATTCAACAAATAAAGAATATTAACAAAGAGATAACAGTTCTAACGATAACCAATTCTAAATTCTGGAGTTGAAAATTATAATAACTTAAATGAAAATTTTGTTAGAGGGACTCAACAGTAGATTTAAGTTGACAAAAAACATTGCTACTAACCTTACAGAAACATAAGGATTATAAGGGAATAGTATGAATGACTGTGTCGTGACAAATTAGATCACAGAGATAAAATGAAAAGAATCCTAGAAAGATCAAATTACTGCATACACTGTATACACTGCATACACAGTTAGGATTGTTCTGTATTCTTAAAGGACTGACCATTTATCATTATGCAATACCTCTCTTTACCACTGATAACTTTCCTTGTTCTAAAGTATGTTTTGTCCAAAATTAATACAGATACTTAAGCTTTCTTTTAATTAGTGTTGGTATGGTATAGCTTTACTCATTCCTTTATTTTTAACCTATCTGAGTCTTTATATTGGAAGTGAGTTTCCTGTAGACAACATACAGCTGGGTCTTGGACTTTTTTAATCTATTCTGATTTAATTGATATATTTAGACTATTCATATTTTAAGCAATTCTTTATATAGATGGATTAAAATCTAGCATACTTCTAATTGTTCTCTGCTTATTGCATTTATTTCTTTTCTCCCCTCATTTTTTGCTTTCTCTGGTTTTAAGCATTTCATATGATTCCATTTATAATTACACTTTATTTGTAAAATAATTCTTGCTCTAGAGTTTACCATACACATTTTAACTAATTTAAGTCCAGGTTTAAATAACACTATACTACCTCATGTGTAGTGCAAATATCTTATACCAGAATATTAACGATTCTTCATTCCCGTCCCTGGGATATCACTGTAATTCACTTCACTTATCCAAATGCTACACTCACCCAATGCATTGTACTATCATTTATTCAAACAGTTATCTTTTAGGTAAATTAAGCATAGAGAAATGAAAAAGATTATTTGACCTACATTTATTCAATCTACGATATACTCCCTTTATTTACATAGATGTAAATTTATGACCTATGTAATTTTCCTTCTCCTTGGAGAAATTTTAACATTTATTGTAGAGGAGGTCTGCTGGTGACAAATTCCCTCAGTTTTTGTTTGCGGAAAAAGTCTGTATTTCTTCTCTACTTTGGAAGAATTATTTCTCTGGATATAGAATTCTAAATTGGTATTTTTATTCTTTCAACACCAAATTTTATTCCCCTTCCCTCTTGCTTGCTTGGTTTCTAATGGTCTATCTTTTGTCATTCTAATCCTTGTTCTTCTTCCCACTGTGGCTTCTTTTGAGATTTTTCTCTTTGCTTTTCTGCAGTTTTAATATGGTGATGTTCCCTATTGTGGTTTTCTTAAGGTATTTATTCTGCTTGGTGCTCTCTGAGCTTCCTGGTATTGTGATTTGGATTCTGTTATTAATTGTGGAAAGTTTTCAGCCATATTTCCTCTACTACATTCTCTCTTTCTTCTCTTTATGGATTCCAATTAGGAATGTGTTATACCTTTTTAAATTATCACAGTTTTTCTATGGTTTATGCTGTTTTTTTTCCTTTTTATTCTCTTTGCATCTTAGTTTGGGAAGTTGCTGTTGACCAATTCTCAACCTCACTGAATATGAGCCCATCAAAAGCATTATTTGTGTCTGTTCATGAATGTTTTTATTTCTAGCATCTCCTTTTGATTCTTTCTTGGAGTTTCCATCTCTGCTTACACTACCCACCTGTTCTTCCATGGTGTCTACTTTTTTAATTACAGCCTTTAATATATTAATTATTGTTATTCTAAATCCCTGTCTGATAATTCCAACATCTGTGTCATGTCTGAGTCTGGTTCTGAAGATTGCTTTGTCTCTTCAGACTATATTTTTTCTTGCCTTTTTGGATGCCTTGTAATTTTTTTTTTTTTTTTTGAGGAAACTGGACATATTGTATCAGGTACTAGAAACATAGGTAAATAGGCTTTGGGTTTGAGTATTTATGTTAAACAGGCTAGGCATTGGGCTTTGTTTAATGTTTGCAGTACCTAGTATCCTTATTTTTATCTCTCCTCTTGTCTTTAGAGTTCCTTAAGTATTACTCCTCAGGAAAAGTCTGTGTCTTGCAGGTCTTTCAGCTATAATCTACTGTTATTACCCTGGAGCCCTTTTGGTCTGGTCCTAGGGAATGGATGATGGGGCAAAAGCATTCTATAATTTTATAATTAAGTATCCATCTGTTGATGGGTCTTTGTCTGTGGGCTGGACTTGCACAAATGTTTCTCTAGTGCTAAGGCTTTTTCCCCTGCCTTACTTCCCTTCCTGGCTGCGTTGTTCCCCGTCTACTTCCTCCGTCCCCTGTTTCAATTTGCAGGTGAAACAGGAAGTCAGAAGAATAGCTTCCCCCAGCCGAGATACAGTTCAGTTCACAGTATTGTTTACCCTGAAGAGTAGATGTTTGTTATGGAGAAGGATCTGGGCATATATCCCAGTGACTACCCCTCCCTTCCCCTGTCAGAGCCACGGGAGAATCTTCCTCAGATCCTCCCCATAGAACCTGGCAGTGTTCCTATGGTGGCTTCCCTAAGATTGCAGTCCCCAAAGAGTTTCTCACTGTGCTGGTTCATGCTCAGCCTTCATCAATTTATCAAAATTACCATTGAAATGTCCATACTAGTTTATGGCTGCAGCAGCTTCTGCTTCAGGTAAACAGATCATGGTTGTGACTCTGTATTCACTTGTCTCTCCAGATTTTGGACTTGTGGTTTGATCTGTGCCCTCAGTTTTCTGATATGTCCAGGAAATGTCATTGGGTTTAAGTTTATCAGCTTTTTGTTGTTGCGAGTATGTGAGTTACAATTTCTAAACTCTTTGCATAAAACTGGACATACCAATATGGTCTACTTCACAGAAGTTGGTTCGAGAATAAGAGGTTTGGGCTCGGTTCTGGTCTATGCCAATGTGCGATTGTAGACAAATATTAATAACATCAAATAGTTTTGCTTTGGCAAAGCACAGCCCATGAAGTAGGAATACTAAGGCAGGTAGGCCTACCAGTGTACATTAATCAACACATATAAAATTTAAAAATTAGGTGATTATTTGCATTATAGAAGGTTATAATAATTCATTGCATGACTAAAAATCCAAGTTCCTTTTCAATATAGTGTTCTTATGTTGTGTTAAGTAGATAATAATCCAATCAGAGAAACTTAAAATTTCACTTATTAATTCGAGATGAAACAGAAAGGAAGACAAATTACTACTAAAGCTCTACAAGCTACAGGCAAGTGGAAGAGAAGGTTACAAGATGCCCAAACCCTTAGGATTCCAAGAAATGAAACATTGCATAATTAATAACAGAACTGGGTCAACTCTACATATCAAGATTGGAAATTTGTTCTAGTATGAATTTGAATTGAATCTCAAGTTTCATATTTATTGCCCCATTAATTTTGATTCCTTTTCCAGCATGGGGGAGATGAGAACTGTGAGGAAGTGTTTTAGTGAACCCCATTTTGATATAGCTCAGATTGGATTTGCCCAAGAATAAATACTCAACTGATTTAACTCCATTGGCAAGTTACTTGATTTGAAGTACCGGGAGCATTGCCAGTATTTTAACTTCAAATTAGATTGTGGAAAATTCACCTAACTGGGCATGAACCTTTTACCTGCTTGGAAATCTAACCTGGAACCTATGAAACACTGAGAATAAAGTAGAGAAAGAATAATAGTTTTGTCAAAACCACTTTCTAGATGAGACTTTCTTCAAATTTGTCTTCTTAATCATTTGCATCAAGCAAAGAGTTCTTCCTTATATTGATACTGTTACAAATTTTCTATTCAGAAAGGAAGTCATTGAGCTTTTGTTATAAATGTTCAATATTAGGGGGAAAAAAAGGAAAGAAAACTGATGTGAGTAGGGGTTGGGTAATCTTATTTCCTTCCTTTTATGAGATTTGAATTTCTGTACTTAACCTAAAGAATTAAGAAAGGGGTGGGGATCTAAATAAAAATCACCTTCTAATGCGACAAAATTCAATCACTTCTAATTGAATGAAATTAGAATGTTGAAAGATGAAAACTGAGGATTTGTTCTTGTGACCTTTCATGATATTTAGGCATCTGCCTTTTTAGATCAAGTAATCAACATGCTAATTAAAACTGCATTTTTGCGAATGTCAAAACTGTCATCTGCATTTCAATGCTTTAATTGTGTAAAAGATTAAAAGAAAAAGAGAGCTTGCACATCAGTGAGATCACCGTGATAAAATTATCTCAAGGACTGTATGTGAAGAAAAAGGACTTGCCATCCAGGATATGTGGGTAAACTTGAGAATCGTTCCAATTTCCAGGAACACGATCCAGCTCACTGGATTGAAAGGATCCGGCCAGCCTACCCAGCTGTGGGTAACTTAATCAGAAGCAGAAGCCCTAAGGTAGAGTCGGTGCTTCTCAAGGAATCACCGGATAGTTTGTTAAACCCATCCCCAGAGAGCGCTATTCAGTAGATCTAGGTGGGGCCCCGGAGTTTGCATATCAAACAGACCTTAGATCATGCCTATTGGAGGCAACTTCACACAGTGTTTCTACATATCTTGTGACAGCCTTCCTCCTGAGCTATCTTTTCGGGGGTATTTTTACAGCAAATAGGCTCAGAAGACACAAACATTGTCTCCCTCCATTGCAAAGGCATATTTGTTTCTGTCCAGGATAATAAAGATACAGTATGTTTCCTTGAGACTCCTTGAAAAGTCTGAGGT
This sequence comes from Indri indri, assembly GCA_004363605.1. Classification (NCBI taxonomy): domain Eukaryota; kingdom Metazoa; phylum Chordata; class Mammalia; order Primates; family Indriidae; genus Indri; species Indri indri. Next base: position 22,759 of record RJWJ010005402.1, read on the forward strand.
TGCTCAGCTGTGACAGACCCACTGTGTGTGCAACATCCTGGATCACCCTGCATCACCCTGAAGACAGGGGCAAGAGGAACTACACACATGAAACTGACTTCTGAATTTTTTTTTTTTCCAAAGTCATTACTGCTTTGAGGTGAAGGCACTACCAACTGTGAACTAAACTTGCTATGAGCATGCAGATAGCACCTGGTCCTTTAACTACAAAAGCACTACTTTTCATAGGTACACATTTAGGTATTAACATCAGATAATAAGATAACAGAATTGTTGCTAGATGATCTTAGCCATACATACAGAAATACAAACCAGGAAGTCTTCTTTGTCTTCTTGAGGCTGGCTTAGGCGTCCCTTACCTGTGATTCCATAATCTCTAACTTTCTAATTACATATGAACAAATAAGTAATTAATCTATTAATCGCCTTTGACCCACCAACACCATCTCATTCAATTTAGATCTGTGAATCTCTCAGCTCTGCAACTTACTGTGTAACTTTGGCAAAGAAGCTGCAGATTTCCCATTTGTCAAGGGGAGCTAATAATGCTACTCTTTTATAATTGCTTTAAGAATTTAAGAAAACAATAAAAACGCATATAAAGGACCCAGCACAGCATCTATTAATAGCTTGCAGAAGAATCTCAAATGATTATTTCCAGAATTGCCTTTTGATCTCTTTGCAACTGAATAGAAACTACATCTCAGGCCAGGAAGTGGCTCTTCGCTCAGATGCAAGGTGAGAACACAGCAGAGCACAGCTACTCAAATCCTGCTAAGAGATCCGTTCTGTGGCTTGTAACCCAATGGCAAAGCAGAGTAAGCTTTTGGAGAGGCCGGGTCTGCTGGTATTTGATTTTTGGCTGTTCTCACAATGGTGGAGATTACCAGGGAAACATTAAGACGCCCTGGGTCCGTGCCAATGTCAGCCACTTTGTAAAGATACCCCGTTAGTCTTCTAAAACTGGGACATAGAGATCTCCTTGGGCTGTTGTTCACTTTTTATTTTTTCAATGCTAATCTATCCCAAGGAGACATTGAATGCTACATTACCTATGACATCAATTTTATTTATTGCCCGCTGTTTTCGAATGATGGGGCACTTGCCCTGGCTCTCCCCTGGGGCACTGGTGACCAACCAAAGGACTGGGGGAGGTTCTTCTTGGCTCTTCTCACATGATAAGGGGAGGGATGGACCTGAATCCACACTAAACGAGAAGCCCCTGTCTGGCTGCTCCTGCCCCCCACCCCCACCACCACTGTCAGCATCTCAGACCCACTGCAATAACTTCCTTGCACCACCCTGCGTGGCCATGGGCACTGTGCACAGAGGGGTCTTTCAGAAATGTCCTCCATTTCACTAACTTGCCACCACCTAGTAAACTCACTTGCTGCTCCATTGAGGCCCTCTGGAGTAAAATCAACATTGCCTATGCCTCATGAAGCCAGCAGAGTGCTGGGTCTAGTCAGTGACCAGCAAAGATCCCGTGGAAATTAGTATTTGAATATATATGCATTTCCAACAGAGGAGACACTGCCATTAAATTAATCACTTGAAAATTCTGTAAAATTTTTACAGCATGTTTTTGAGGAAGTTCCTATGGAAATATTCCTATCTTGGAAATATCGGAAGCAAGATTGAAGCATGGAGTACCCGCCCATCCGGAATGTGGGTGCAGTAGTAGTTCCGCCTGGTGATGATGTCACCTCTAGGTACCAGCTACTGGGGAGAGAAGCAATCTTAGGCCTCCTAGACCATGGAGTTGGGGGGCATGAGCCTCTGCTTCCTCCCAACTCCAAAAAATTAAGCATCAGGGTGTTTTCCAGCACAACGGCTGGGGGACCTTTGTTCAGCAAATGAGACAAGTTTTCTGTGATCCAGGTGACCAAGAGAGTCACTTTTCTTTTTTGTTGTTAAGCAATTTCCCATTTTGGGGGGGATGGAGGGTCATTCTCCTTTTCCAGCACTCTTAATGGATTCTCATGTGTGTCATATCCAAAGCTGGAAGGCTCAAACCTCCTATGGAACTTCTGGCACTGATGGTGGTTTACCACCCAAACTGCAGCAGTGTAGACAGCTTCTACAAGAATGTTGCTCTGGTCTGAATATTCATGTCTCCTCCAAATTCATATGTTGAAATCTTAATGCCTAATGTGATGGTTTTAGGGGGTGGGCCGTTTGGGAAGTGATTAGGTCATGAGGGTAAAGCCCGCAGGAAGGGAATTCATGCCCTTCTGAAAGAGGCCCCAGAGAGCTCTCTGGCCTCTTCCTCCTATGTGAGGATACAGCTGTGAGGAAGGTGTCTGAGTCAGAACTGGCCTTCGCCAGGCACTGAATCTGCTGACAAATTGATCTCAGACTTCCTCAAGAAATGTGAGGAATAAACTTCTGTTGTTCCTAAGCTGCCCGGGCTGTGGTATTCTGCTACAGCAACCCACAGGCACTAAGACAGGCATCATGCCGATGAGGTTGCTGTTCCACCCAGCCAGGTGGGGGACACTTCTGGGATGGCATCTGTTGGTTTCACCTCAATACTGATTCCACACGATTTTTGAAGACAATCCTTCCAACTGGAGCTGCTTCTCTGCCCATCTCTGCATGAATTCTGCTCACTTCTTACCGCCAGGGTCACCGCCTGAGCTGTTGTTGGAAGGCCTTTGTACTGGGTCACACTACGGGCAACAGTGACCCCTCACAGCTCATCACTGTCCAGACAGGAGCCCAACCCATCCAGACCAGGGCCAGTGACTGACATGGGTGCAGAAGCTATTCCTTCCCGGCAGGGTCCTGTGCACGGCTCCCAGTGAGATGGGGCAGAAGCCAGTCTGACCTTAGACCACCCTCACACCCCTTCACCTGACACTACCCCCACTAAATCAACTGAACCTGAATCCCTGCCTCAGGCTCTGCTTCTAAGACACCCAGCCCAAGACAAACACAAAATGATGTTTAAAGGAAAAGTCTGGATATGTTATGAGATTTTGTTCCATTTGTTGTATGTGGCTGTTCTTTAGATTCATGTCAAGTAAGTGTGAAATTTAGACAACTGGAAAATAAAGCCTGCAATATTCAGCAGAGCTGTGCCATTGTTTCAAAAATTATATTCCTAATCCTTATTATTTTACTGACAAACAGAAGCCGATATACTTTCCTGTTAACACACAGTTGATCTAATGACTTACTGAAAAAAAAAAAAAACCCATCCACAATAGATAAGCATGTGTAAGATAAATTAAGATAGAATCCATAGATATATGGATAGATACTATGCATAAATAGTGTCACATTATAATTACACAACAATAACACTTAAAAAATTTAAAGCAAGGGAAAAATTCTGCCTCAAACTATTGTCAGCAAAATCAGATGGCATGGTTTGACCTTTGTATTCTACTTTCAAAGATTTCACTTCTGTCTCGGAAGACCCCAATGCTCATATTTGTCCTGAGGACATTAATAATTGCCCCATTGTCCGATTACCAATAGCAGTGAGAGTGTCCCGGCATCTGTCAGTCAGAGGTAATGAGGCTGCAGAGTCATGCATGTGATCAGGCTATGAAGCTATAACATGGACACATCCGCTTCTCACTCCCAAATCCATATTTGGAGAAGTAAACAGAGAGGAAATTAGAAAAAGGCAAGAAAAGCACCCCACGCAACGCGGGATGCCACCTGATTCACAGCCTCCATGCAACGCTGGCCACCTGGCCACCTTTTCCCCTCCTACGCTTTTGTTCAAAGCTTTAAAAAATGACTTACTTTTTAAAATTTTTTTGAATAGAATGGAACAAGAGTTGTACGGCATAACCATTCAAATGGAGCCTAGATGGGATACAACAGTGAAGGCAGTTGACCTTCCACAAGCAGCATGAGATACCCCAAATAATGACCTATACAAATACAATTAAGTTATTTTTATTTATTTAGCATCAAACTATGAAATCAGGAGCCCCTGATATTCTGAAGATTCACGAAAGGTTGCATTGAAGAGGAAACCATCCTGCTCATTCTGCTTCTGTAATCCACCCTCTGTTGGAAAAGGGTCACAGCACCCCTCAGAAAACTTAGGTTAGAGACCAAGGGCTGGTCTTCCCTCTGTGTGTGTCATGTTGCAGCGCCATTATACAGCACTCATCTATTCCCCCAGTTTGTCAGCTCTGACCCTTGTCTCTAGGCCAAGCCCAGGTGGCATCTCCTCTGCTCTATCTTGGATTCTGTGAAGCTGACTTAGCCATCTCCTCCTGTTCTCCACTGCACCTTGGGAGGGATACGTTTCTTTCTATATTATCATTTTTGGCATGTCTTCATCCCCCAGGAGATTCTCGGATTCCTAAGGTCAACAAATGTATTTTTTCACATATGTGTGCCTGGCAGCATGTCTGTCCCGCATGGGCATCACTGTCGGTGGGAGGGATGGATAACCAGCCCAGAGCAGAACCAGGATTTCTTGGCAAACTCCACCTTGGTGTCTTCTACAGAGCAGCAGTGTGTTATTTTGACTCTTCGCGCTTCTGCCGGACTAGAGTAAACAAAGATCTTGTTCATTCCAATAAACTACTTAATTAAGAAGAGTTGCTGAAATGTCAATAAATATTCAAAAGGGAGGCTTTCTGGAGATAATTTGAAATTCAAATTATCTGGCTGTGATAAATGAGAGCTGATGGTAGAGAGATTATTAGTCATTCATCTGAATGTGCTTATTAGTCCCATAGCAGCACTTAGCACCATGTAGAGAAAGGGAAGGATGGATGGAAAGGCTCTTGTGGAGCGCGGCCCGCCAACGGGCAGGAGCAGAAGGAAATCTGGCTTCTGTACTTCTAACCCAGTCTGTTCAACTACAAGCCTCCTAGAAACCGATGAGGAGATGTGTGTACTCTCAGGACTGAAATAAAGCATCCTGTGTTACGTGAGATCAACACTCCGGAATCAGTGTCCGCTGGAAGCCCTCTTTGATCATTGCATCTTCCATCAACTCTTGTCCTCAACCACATTGTAAACCAGATATCAATGTGGAAGCCAGTGATGGCAAAAATAAATGTCTATGGCCTACATGTTTGGGCCTTCCAATTTTTCCACTGCCCCATGCCTTCTCTTCTACTGAGAATCTTGATATATTCCACAAAAAAGGAGCAAGGGAGGACAGGGTAGGGAATACCTCATACCCGGTATGTTCCAGGCATTTCAGTGATCTCTCCTCGAGAAGAGAGGCAAAAGTAAGGGCTATATACGTTCAATTAGCTTGCTATCTGCATTCGTGTCTGATTTGTTTTGGCTCTCATGCTCTTGTTATAAGGAGATTTTATTCCCAAATGTCATCGCCCATAAAAGCTTTCCTTACTGTACATTTCTGTTTCATAATAGAAGACACAAGGTATTAAAAAAAGACCTTTCTTGAACTTTTAATTGATCTTAATAAGCTTTCCTTTACTTGATTTTTTGATGTTTACACCCCAGTATCTTAATTGTCTTGTCTTTCACGGAGAAGCCAAACTTCATTTATTTCCCTAGTATCCCAGTGCTGCTTTAAATCAGGTGCTTTCTTGATGCTTAAGCTTGGTTCTCTGTAGCTTACACAACTTTTACACTTGACAATTGATTATAATGACTATGTGCCACTCAGAATCCTTGACATAGAATTTTGCTATTATTTTTGTATTTTTCAGTAAATAATCTCTGTCTCTCCCTCTCCTTTCCCCACCCCATGCTCAGGAAGAAAGTCATTTTAGGTTTTTCATGGAGCATTACATTTTTTATGGCCGCCTTGATCAAAGGTTTATTTTGTTCACATGACAGAGATTGCCAATGTCCACTTAGAACTGTTCTTCTTCCCTGTGACAGCAATAGTACTCCTGGAACAAAGACTGCATTCACCATTTTCACTCTTATATAAGTACAATCATGTGACCAAATCATGGCCAATTTGGCACAAACAATTCCGGGATGTGTCATTAAAAAGAGAGGAGTTTAACCTTTTCCCGTCTTCCTTTCTGTTGTTTAAAAGTGGGATTTGTGGCTGGCAGCTAGCAGACCATATTGTCATGAGGTAACCTTGAGAACAATAGGACAGAGGAAGCCTGGGTCCCTGAAACTTTGCACTACTATATTTTCTGTGTGCTGGCTACTTTTAGACCTTTTGAAATGGGAGAAAAATTAATATATCTTATTAAAACCACTGTTATTTTAATCTTTTCTAGTACCAACTAAACTAAATTTTAACAGCTTTATTGAGATATAATTAATATACTATTTAAAGTATATAATTCAATGATTTAAAACATATTCACCAGTATGTGTGACCATAACCACAGTCATCCTGAAAAAATGCTAATCAGCTATTTTCTTCCCCTACAGATTTTCCTATTTCAGACTTTCATACCAATGGAATCATTTGGTGTGTGGCCCTTTGCATCTGCCTTCTTGTACTTACTGGGATGTTTTCAAGGTTCATCCATGTCGAAGCATGTTTCAGTACTTCATTCCTTTTTATGGCCAAATAATATTCCACTGTATGGATATACCCCATTTTGTTTATCCATTCATCCATTGATGGACATTTGGGTTATTTCCACCTTTGAGCTGCTCTGAATAATACTGCTGTAAATATTCATGTACAAGTTTTATGTGGACATAATTTTTACTTCTCTCTGGCTTATACCTATGGGTAGAATTGCTATATCACATTTTAACTCTATGTTGAATCACTTCAGGAACTGCCAGACTATTTTCCAAAGTGGCTGCACCATTTTACATTCCTACCAGCAGTTCATGTGGGTTCTAATTTCTCCACATCCTTGCCAACACTTATTATCTGACTTTTTGGTTCTAGCTATCCTAGTGGGTATGAAGTGGTATCTCATAGTGGTTTTGGTTTGCATTTTCTTGATGACTAATGCTATGGAGCATCTTTGCAAGTGCTTTTTAGCCATTTGTATATATTCCTTGTAGATTCAGATCCTTTGTCCATTTTTAAATTAGGTCATTTGTCTTTTTATTAGTAAGTTATAAGAGTTCTTTATATATTTGGATGCAAGTCCTTTTAGATACAGCATCTGCAAATGTTTTCTTCCATCCTGTGGGTTGTCTATTCACTTTCTTGCTGATGTTCAAGGCTTTTAATTTTTAATTTTCATAAAGTCCAATTTATCTATTTTTGTTGTTGCTGTTTCTGCTTCTGGTGTCATATCTAAAAATCCTTTGCCAAACTCAAGGTTGTAAAGATTTATCCCTATGTTTCTTCTAAGAGTTTCATAGCTTTATCTCCTCCAGTATTTAGATCTTTGATCCATTTTTAGTTAACTTTGGCGTATGGTGTGAGGTAAGGGTCCATCTTCATTTTCTTTTTTCTTGTGACTATTCAACTGTCTCCACACCATTTATTGAAAAGGTTATTATTCCCCCATTGACTTGTCTTGGCATCCTTTTCAAATATCAGCTGACCATTAATGCATGAATTTATTTCTAGACTCTATTCCATTGATCTATATGTCTATCCTTGTTCCAATACCACACCATAGCTATTTAGGACATTTTGAAATCAGGAAGTGTGAATCCTCATACAGTGTTCTTCTTTTTCAATATTATTTGCCTATTCTGGGTCTCTTGCAATCCCATATGAATTTTAGAATCATCTTGCCAATTTCTATAAAGTCAGCTGGGAGTCTGATACAGATAGTGTTAAATCTATAGACCAACTTGGGGAGTATTGCCATCTTCACAATGTTAAGTTCAGTAAAGACATGGAAAACTTGAACAATACTATCACCTCACATAACCTAATGGACTTTTTCTTTTCTTTTCTTTAAATGATTTCTAAAAAATGACCAAATACTTCCAAATTACTTAAGTGCAATTCTAAATAATTTGTAGATCAACAAAGATACCAAAAGGGAAATTGAAAAATATTTTGAACTGCATAAAAGTTAAAACACAGCATATAAAAATGTGTGGGATGTCACTAAAGTGGTACAGAGGATGAAATTTATAGGCTCAAATATTTATATTAAAAAGAAAAAAAGTCTCAAATCAATATCCTCAGCTTCTACTTTAAGAAACTAAAAAAGAGCAATGTAAACCCAAATGTACAAGAAGAAAGAAAATAATAAAGATCAGAACAGAAATTAATGAAATAGAAAATATTTAAAAATAGAAAAATCAATAAAATCAAAAGCCATTTTTTTAGAAAAATCAATAAAATGATAAACCTCTAGCCAGACTGATAACAAAAAGAGATAAGACATAGATCACAACATCAGGAATGAGAGGTAATATTATTACATATTCTACAGATATTAAAAGGATAATTAGGAGATATTATGAAAAACTTCATGTTAATAAATTCAACAACTTGGATTCAATGGATTCTCTGAGAATTACAAATTATCAAAGCTCGCTCAAGAAGAAATAGATCACTTAAACAGTCCTTAAGCCATTAAGGAACTTGAGTTCATAGTTCAAAATCTTCCCTTAAGGAAAATTCAAGAAATGAAATGGCTTTAATCTATCAAATATTTGAAAAAAATGTTACCAATGTTACACAAATGCTTCATAAAAATTGAAGAAGAGATAATAATTCAACTCATTCTCTACCATCAGTTTGATACTGAAACTCGACATTACAAGAAAAAAAATTACAGACCAATATCACTTGTGGTGATGAATGAAATTTTTTTAAATTTTAGCAAATCAAATCCAAAAATATGTAAAAAGTATAACACATCATGACCAAATAGGGTATAGCCCAAGAATGCAAGATGGGCTTAACAGCCCCCAAATCAATCAATGTAATTTACCATCTGAATAAAAGAAAAATAGCCATGCTATTATCTCATTAGGAACAGAAGTAAGCATGTGACAACATTTAATATCCATTCCTGATGAAAAACTCTCAAAAAACTAAGAATAGAAAGGAGCTTTCTCAATCTATCAGAAGGCATCAATTTATCAAAAGGCATCTATGAAAAAACTACAGCAAACACCAACGTGATGGTGAAAGAATAAATGCTTTCTTTGTCAGATCAGGAGCCAGGCAAGAACATTCTTGACATTTTTATTCAGAGCTGTACTGGAGATTCTTGCTGGTGCAATAAAGCAAGAAACAGGAATAAACGTCATTCAGATTGGAAAGAAAGAAGTGAAATTCTCTTTATTTAGAGACAGTAGTATTATCTATGTAGAAAATCTGATGGAGTCTATTTTTAAAAGCTGCTTAGTTTTTAATTAGTGAGTTTAGTAATATTTGAAGATACAAGGTCAATATACAAAAATCAATTGCATTCCTACATACTAACAACAACTGATCAGAAATTGAAATTTTAAAATTACCATTTACACTAGCATCCAAAAATGTAAAATAATAGGGATAAAAGTGACAAAAGATATGTAAGGCCTCTACACTTAAAACCGAAAGCTATTGCCAAGAGAAATTTGAGAATATTTAAGCTGTGGTTCTAAACCAGGATTTTGCTCCAGAGGACATTTGGCAATGCCTAGAGTCATTTTGTGTTGCCACAACTGGGGTTTGGGGGCAGGGGAGGTTGTGCTGCTGGAATCTAGTGAGCAGAGGCCAGGGATGCTGCAAAACATCCTATGATGCCAAGAACAGCTCCCCACAACAAACAATTTTGTGGTGCAAAACGTCAATGTACCAAGGTTAAGAAATCCTGGCATAATGGAGAGATAAATGTTGTTCATGGGTCAGAAGATGCAACAATGTTAGGATGTCAGTTCTCTACAAATTGATTTATAAATTCGATGCAGTTCCAATTAAATTCCCGGAAGGCTTTTTTAAAAATATATATTCAGAAGCCAATTCTAAAATTCATACGGAAATGAAAAGCTCCTAAAATAGCTGAAACAATTTTGAAAAAGAATAATAAATTGGGTAAACTAACACTATATGATTTTAAGCTTTAGTATAAAAAATAACTACAGTGGTTAAGACAGTGTGGTATTGATCTCAACATAGCCAAACAGAACAAGATAGAGAGTCTAGATACAGATCCACATAGATTGAAAGGCAATTCAGTGGGGAAAGAATAGTTTTTTGTTTGTTTTAAACAAATGGTGTTTAACAACTGGCTATGCATATGTAGAAAATGAACTTTCGATTGTATTAATATCTCATACCATATGCGAAAGTTAACTCAAAATGTATCTTAAGTCTAAATGCAATACCTAAAACTATAAAATTTCTCAGAGAGAACATAAGAAAAATCTTTGGGACCTTTGGTTAGGCAAAGATTCCTTAGATATAATACCAAATGCATGATAAATAAAAGCTTCATCAGAATTAAAAAATTGGGCTTCATCAGAATTAAAAATTTAAGCTCTCTGAAGAACTGTTAATGAAAAGCCATGGACTAGGAGAAAAAAGTTATAAAGCATATATTTTATAAAGGACTTGTATCCAAAATATACAAAGAACTCTCAGAACACAGTAAGAAACAAATCAATTAAAAAATGGACAGAAGATTTACACCTTTATTAATGAAGAAAAACAGATGGCAAATAAATACAAGGAATGATGCTCAACATTAGTCAATAAGAAAACACGAATTAAAATCAAAAAGAAATACACCACTATACAACTCTTAGAATGGCTAAAATTAAAAAGACTGACCATACCAAGTGTTGGAGACTATGTGGAGGAACTGGAATTATCATACACAACTAGTAAAACGTACAATGGTGAAATCACTTTGGAAAACAGTTTGGTAGTTTCATAAAAAGTTAAACATACACCACTGTTAAGATCTACTCTTAGGTATTTACCAAAGAAAAATGAAAGCATAGGGGTATGCAAAGACTTGTACATAGATGTTCATTGCAGCTTTATATGTAAGAGTCCAAAAGTAGAAACAATCCAAATGTCTGTCAACAGGTGAAAGGATAAGCAAATTTTGGTATATCCATACAACGGAATACTCAGCAATAAAATGTAGTGAGCTGCTGATACACACCACATGGAAGAATCTCAACGTAACTATGCTGAGCGAAAGAGTAAACAAAGTACATACTATTTTATTACATTTATATAAGATTTTAGAAAATGCAAACTTCTCTCTAGTGCATCAGTTGTCAAAGCACATTAATTGCTGCTTGGAGCTAGGATTGGGAGTCTTACCGTAGGGTGAAGATATTACAAGTGGCATAAGTAAACTTTTTTGGGGAGATGAATTTGTTCTCTATTTTGCTTGTGATGATGGTTTCACCATGTCAGGATATTAAATTATAGACTTTAAGTATGTGCAATTTTTGTATGTCATTTATAACTCAAAAATGCAAATGCCATTTAGAAAATGAAATAGAATTATTAAAAGATAAAAACGATCTCCCAGGACACATGGATAACAGACAAAAAAAACTAAGATAGAAAGATTATATATTAAGGATCAAACTATTCAGTGCAAAATCTGACTAGTGGGAGTACATGAAAAAAAGGCAGAGGATATTTTCTGGAAAATAATAGAAGAAAAGTGTTTAGAGTTAAGAGATACAGATCTTTAGATTGAGAGGTTCACCCAGGATCCAACACCACAAACAAACAAACAAACAAACAAAAAGATTCACACTAAATTCACCTTCATGAATTATCAGAAAAACATCATTGCACCAAGGTCAGTTGAGTGGGGGTGGGGGTGGGAAAGTGAGGAGTTGGGGGTGAGTGACCTATACGTAAATAAGATCATCTGACATCAAACTTGTTATCAGCATCACTGGATGAAAAATACAATAATACAACGATGTCAAAGTTCTAGGGAAATCACTTTTCAACACACAGGTCAACACCTAGCTAACTACCAATTAAACATTAAGGACCAAGGAAAGAATTCAGATATGCACAAAGCCTCAGAAAACTTCTGTCACTTACACCATTCCTGGGACATTAACTAAAGATGAACTGAGGCAAAATGACGGATAAGACCAGGAAAGGGAAAACATGGGCTATTAAAAGAAAATCGTGGAACTAATTCGGGAGTCCAGTGGAAATAAATCCCAGATCAGTTTTGCAGAAGTCCTAATTTGTGCAGGAAGTCAGTCAATGCCAAGAAGATTATCTTCATGAAGAAAAAGAAAAATTTTCCCAACAATAAATTTAATGACTAAAGTGTTGGATAACATTAGGCTCATAGTCAAGAAAGCATATCATTTTTTCCTAATGAATAAAAAAAGAATACAAATTAGAAACCCCAGAATGGGTATTTGCAGGTGTTGGGGAGAAATTAAACCTAAGAAAGTCTTGATGCAAACATAAACCTTACATGGTTGATCAATTGAAAGAATGTAAGAAAAGTAATTCATTTGACCCGAACCTTACAAATATTTTTCTTCAAATAGCCCAAAGTTGAGACACTGAGACACTAAAGGTTGGAAAGAAACCCAAGCAAACTGCTTAGTTCTCCTTTGAATAATATTTATATAGTCTTAGTAACACCAACATTGTTAATTTGTTTTTAACTTTCAGGATTAATTTATAGGTAAAATCCTCAAGGCTGAAGTGTGGTTAGGGTGTCAACTGTAAAAGCTTTCAAGCTCAATGATGCAATAGCTGCCGACGGGACATCTCCTTTCTCATATGTCATCAACTGATCTCACTTGCCAGGCAAAGAAACTACAACATTTCTATTTTTTTCTTCTGACGTTTATCTTTATACATTCGAACAAAATACTAAACCTCGAACCATACTTACATCATACAGCTCAATAATGTGGGTTGTTCTTAGTTTTCTATTTTTAGGATCAATCTGTAAACAATAACAAATGCTAACATACGATTTGATGATTGCAGGCAGAGTGTAAATGCTTCGAACCTTGAAAAAATTATAGTTACCAGTAACAGAAGATGGGAGGTGGCAGGACAAAGAGAAATGCATGGTAGAATAGTGGTGTGAATATCTTTATCTAAAACACGGAGAGTCAAGAGACAAGTGCCTATACCTAGTGAGATAAGAAATGGAGATGTAAGTTATGAAGACATTTTCTTACAATCATCTGGCTGTGAGCCACTAATTAGTTTCCTATTTGGTTTCAAGATACACACGCCCGCGCCCACACCCACACCCACCATGCTGCAGTCTGCCATTTCAGTGAATTGCATTTTACTTGCAAGTTCCCCCTACACTGCTTGCCTGCTGATTCTAACTGGAACATGTTTACATAAAAAGCAAGAGCCACAGAGTGACAGTCTCTCTAATGGCAGGACTGCCTCAATCAATAGCCATTGCTGGTTTAGTCCTACAAGAAGCTAAATACCCTACCTTAAAAATGTTATCACAGGTTCCAAAGAGTCAGGTTTTTTGATGTAGTTAGATCAAGAATTGCAAAATGGTGCCACCTGTGGACGTGGACAGGGCAGCCATGGGCCAGGAGTGGGTGGACTGGCTGGAGACTCTCTGGGTATACCTGGACCCCACATTCGGTGAGGCTTCCTTGGTCAATCAAGAGCAGGATACTTTGTAGAAGAGGCTTTAAGAAATTCAGTTAGATTTTAAAATTCTTTCTTCCACAGTTATGGGTAATTTAAACTTGTCACACAGGCTAGATAGTGTTTTAGTCTAATGAACAGGTGAGCAATGTCCCCATAGTGAAGTTCTAGCCTTAGGCAAAGAATTAGTGTGGAATGTGTCCAAAACAGGTTTCTGAAGTAGACCAGAATTGTAAAAAAAAATTGTCCATATGATGAAAAAGAAAGAATAAAAGCATGACCTGTAAAGAATTACTGAATAATTTGCATTATTTTGCTTAGAGTGATTTGGAGGCAAACTCAAAATTAAACACTAACTAGCTGAGGCATTTTGTAAAACTTATAGCCACTGTTGTGGTGTTTGCAGGTGAGCCAACAGCTTCTCTGGAAGCCTGGAGATATATTTCTCAATCAAAGCTCTGTCTGGTTGGAGGTGTCCAAGATCTGAATTCATTCTGAGACATTGCTTGGTACTTTTCACTGGAGAAGAAACGAGAAATTACCTTATAGTACTGACGAACTAAAGATAGGGATCAATACCACCTTGACCCGAGCTTGTTGGCGGGCTGGCTCCCTGGCCTTTAATATAAAAATATTTCTTTCTTAAAATACTTATTTGAAGATAGGGATAAGTTAGAGCTCTGTCCCGTTGTCCTTTGAAGTGCAGAGTAAATTGTGATTTTTTAATAAAAAAGTCATAGTTCAATTGGTCTCACATGTAGTCAGTTTGGGGCTTATTTCTTTTTACTTTCAGCACAACCTAAACAGGCGTGTACTACTAAAAATTAAAATGACCACACCATTTTAACAATAGATAGCCAAGGAAGAGGAAAAAATCAGTCTTCACATTTAAGTCAGTTAGTCCTTTTTTAATAAATTTGAATCCATTCATCAACAAGTTTCATATTGTATCTATCACTCAATTTTGCTGTTTTTTTTTCATGTCAAATAATACCAAAAAATTACATCAATGTGCTTAAGCAAAATTGGGTTTAAATTTATCTTTACAATAAAATGAAATCAACATGGGAATTGTTCATGACAGCGATCGCCTATTCCTACTAGAATTATCCTGTACTTACCTCAAACACACTCACTGACTTGTGAAGTAGAAACATGAGACAAGAATGACAAGACATGTTCACGGGGCGGGTCCAAGGGAGAGGCATGTGTGAGCCACTCTCTGGGAGGTCGCTGTTTACCCAGGTGCTGGGAATTTAGTATTTCAGGAAAACACGGCACCTTTCAATTCAGTAGAAGAGGTAATCAATCCAAGGCACACCAGCTAGTGCCCTGGAAGAATTTAATCCACCTGGGCAGGTCTTTGCCCCAAGAGTCAATGTTACTCTGACTGATGGCTCACACTAAGATGAGAGCCAGAGTCCATTCCAAGAGTAACAAAACATGTCACCAATTGTTTAGTTTTGCTTACATAAGATGGCCAGGAATATGAACTGGTTTTCAGGTGGATAGTTAAAGTGAGAATTATGGAATGATTTATACTTTCAAGCCAGGAGAGTCAAAGGTGGACACATTCTCTTTTTAGAACACACTGTCGTGGGACAAACACCAAGGGATTAATTAGCTACTCGATTTTGGAAATGAACACCTACAAGTGCAATGTGCTTGTCCCCCCAAGGACCAGTCCCAAACTTCTTGGGCATCACTCTTGAGATGATCTCCTTGGTAAGAATGTCAATTCCATGCACGGACAGAAGAAAAGTGCCTTTGATGGGAGTGAGTGAACATGTCAAAGTTCTGGGTGCTGGCATCAAAAACGCATGATACTGCAGATGTACATGGACCTTCAAACCTAAAGGGAATATTATCAAGACGTACTTTCTAGTTCATTTGAGATTCGAGGAGAAACGAATGTGTCATGGTATAGACAGTGAAACCCCTCTACAGTCCCGGGGTTGGTGAATAGGAGGAATATCACTTGTTTTAAAGACTCCTCAAGTCTTCTCAGTCTTTCTCTGTAGGGAGTTAGGTACTAGGGCTCTTGAATTGTCTCAAGCATATCTGAACCTGGGTAATAACGAACTGTGATAATAAAATTCTTCTGTACAGTTTGAGCCCCGATGAAGCATTTTGGAAAGACAGAACTACTTAGAAAATGAACTTTTTATTACTTTCAGTTGTTGAGAAAGAAATCTCATCATATCCCCAATTAAACTCTTCTCTCCTTACTCGAGAGGTCGGGGTGCGGGTAACAGCCACCTCGCAATAATGTCTCAGGTTCAGGTTAGGATTCCTCAGCAAGGCTCACTCACTGGCTCGAATAGCTACTGTGAAGCGATGAGAGATCATTTTAACAGAACAGAGAATCACATTCAACTCTATTCTGTTAGCACAGAGTTCTCTTCTCAATACTTCTCATAACTTTTAAAAATGGAGAAGCTATAAAATAATTTTATTAGAAGAAAAGTAATTTTCTTCTGAAATGGAGTAAAGCAAACACATACCCAAGGATCTTAAAAAGTTTTTCTTTTTTACAGAATATATGTATGTATTTGTGTGTGTATGTGTGTGTGTGTGTGTGTGTGTGTGTGTGTAGTTACAAACACTATTTATAGTATAGCTATTATGTTAACTTCATCGCAGTGTCTACAAAGTTGTGGATCCCAGTCTTGGTGCCAAATGCATATAAAAAGCTCAAAAGCTATTATGACTATACCATGCAAATTTATATCCAGAAAACCTTGGGAAGTAGACTGCAGCTCTTCTGAGCCCCATGGGGTCTCTGCCTTTGATATTTGGGTACCTCAACTATGCATTGAAAAGTTTTAGATCACTTTTCTCCCAGAAAGAATTAATGTCACAGCTCTGAATAGTATAAATTATATGCTTAATAGACCATTGACTGCTTTTTTTCCATGATCATTTGCATTTTGGGGTCACTCTTCTGCATGTGGAACTCACGCCTTGAATTACCGGATACAGAAAAAAATATCTGAAGTATTGAAAGGGATAAGGTCTTTGCAAATGTCTTTTTTTCTTTAACATGTTAACAATGATAAGGCCACTTACAAGGTTTTTCCCAAGCTGTTTAACTTTTAGGATCCCCCCTTGTTACCCATGAAAAATATTTGTCAGAGAAAAGCCAAAGACAAAAAAAAAATCACTGGCTTAGTCTCCAGATAAAAACAAAACGAGAGAGCAGTGGCTGGGAGAAGACATTGGAGAAAGATAGGAATGAAGGAAGGGAAGGGTACAAAAATTAGGAATTTCCTCTAGCATGAGATTTTGTGGATTATGTTTTATCTGATGGCGGGTTTTGAACTGTTACAGATGCCCACGAACTAAAGGTCATTATGGCCACCAAAGAAAGATCAAGTAGTGGTCAGCTCATGGTGACAGTCCACACCACACGCACCCTCAGGGAGGGTGGTGCCTCTACTTACATGGAAAACTGGCGCCAGCCATGAGAGTGGTGGGCTAGACTCCGGTCACTAGTTTTGGATAGAACAGAGGGGCAGAGGCGTATGCGGCATTTTGGGATAAAGTCTTAATTTCGCAGTTCTGCCTGCATATTTTGCTTTTTATTTTTTTCTCCAAACGCTCAACTTCACTGTGACACCTGTTTGCACAACTGTAGTCATTTCAGTTTATGGATGCCTGTGATAGAAATATTGTTTACAAAAAATATATCATCTCTTTGTTTTCTTTAGAAAGATCTCATCTAAATAGTAAGTTAAGGTTGCGTCTATGAAACCGGTGCACCTTGTCTTGTTTCTACGAGCTTTAAAAAGTCCAAATACTGTTGAGGCTGTGGATCAGAAGGAACCCAAAGCGACTGTGTGTGTTGTCGGGTTGCCTGCCTTTGCCTCAGAGAACGGTCATGGGTTGTGGGGTGATGCGTGGTGTGTACGGGTCGTGTTCCTGCAGAATCCTAGTCAGTCTAGGAGTAGTTGGATGTGCTTATGAAATATGTCAGATACAGAAATAAAGGCATGAGGATGTTTTTTAGTTTCTGAAATTGAATAGTAGAAGTGTTTTAGCTTCAATCTTAATTTCTAGATAACAGAAAGTAGTTACATCACAGAAAGGAAAATCCGACATTGCATGCTGCCATGGTAGCAAGCATAAGAAACAAAATCTCGGTAAATATACATATATATGCATATTATGCAAATATATTTTCTATTAACATACAATGTTATAAGAATGATTGATAACGTAACCGCAAGGGGGAAAATCATCCTAGATGGTTTTACCTTAGAGTAACAAATAACCTGAGACGTCTATGCTTTCTGTTAGATATCAGGCCTAGAAATCCGTACGAGATGTAGAGCACATTTTCGGTGATTGAAATGTCATTGCCAAAATGTGCCACTGTGTTCCCACATGACAGTTAAGCTGGATCCACTCCAAATGAACAACAAAAACACACACTGTATATTAGAGTACTTACACTGAGATGCCATTCATTCCCGATGGGTTTTCAAAAGACGGTCATTCAGGCATCAACGTGGGATTTACCTATGTTTAAGACAGCAGGTAAGCGCACTGCCAGCGACTCACCTCATCCCCTAACCTGTTCCAGGAAAAGTATGCCTGATGAAAACAAAGCCCATCACCAGCACAGCCAAAAAACCTTCGCTCACTAAACTGAAAGAGAGGATATGAAGTATGCGACTCATTTTCAACTAGCAATACCACTGTATGAGTTTTCAAAGATTAACTAAGAATGTCTTTCTGATTTTTAAACTAAAACATCTAACTTAATGATAATAAAAGACACATTTTGGGATGGTATTGTGTTTCACGCCCTCATTCTCAAGGCATAATATTTAGATGATACTTGTCCCTTTCAATTAAAAAAGAAAAAACTCTGACTTTCTTTAATATGCATCCTGTGTTAAATTGTCCATAGCTGCAAAATGTATATATGTATGTGTATTTGTTTTATATACACATGGGTACTCACAACCTGTGTGTATAAACATATACACATACATCCTCATATACACGTGTATTTTATATATATGCTGAGAAAGTTCACATATATATACAATTGCGTATGTATATATGTGTGTGTCTGCGTGTGTGTGTCTGTGTGTGTACAGGTATAAAAACTTGACAGGCAGAGTAATATTTCACCCAGTGTTAAATGAAGTCTTTGAAAAATCAAGTACAGTCACTCAGTTAACATAGTACAGCCAGTAAACTAAGTTGAAAAGAGAAAAAGTGAATGGAAACACGATCCGAGACCATCTGTCTATGGCATTCACATCGGTTAGATCAGGGATTTTAATTTTGAGCTGCGAAGACCTCCTCCGTAGATGGGTCTTCTTGTGTGGGATGCTTCTGTCCCCCGTGAATCGCCCATGCCCTTCCCTAGGCATGCTCTGTTTCCTGTACTGGATTCCTGAGTTGTCAAAGGATATTGCTGAATTCCTCGTGTCGCCAACGCCGCCTGCCACCTCATTCATTTCATTGTGAACCTCCAGTGACGTTAACAGAATATTCCCATGTGCATCCACCTAGTTGGAAGGAAAACGCACACCTTTAGACGGCTAGCATGCCGATACAACTAATCTTCATCTGTAAGCCCCGGGCAAAGTGACGGCATGCAATCATGTCACATGTTTCAGGAGAAATTGTACACCTGTCAAACCTAGCACTCCCTTCTATTGAAAGCTGTCGTTTTGGAGATTAATTGCAGTTTAGAGATTTTATTTCCTTGATTTAAAAATGTTCACATGGAAGATTGGGTATAATGAGGGGGCAGGGATTTTTCGAATTGAAATTTCACATTATGGATACAAGTTCTTCCTGAAGGGAAAATTAACATAAAAATGACTTTCACAATGTTAATGTTGGTGTTATAACCATTTTTTTTCCACAACTACATCGTGGATAGGAACTATGTTCTCACCTTTTTCTTTGGAAGTCAGCATGTCCCCTTTTCCCGTAATATAAAATATCCAAATTACCGTGGATAGTTCTGTGACTGAAGGACACTCCCAATGACTCCGTGGAGTAGATACAGATCCCCCAACCCAAGTAGGACCCCCTCACCCTACCCTGGTCCTGGAAAGAGGCCTCTTCTTTAAGGGCTATATTAGTCCTTCTCACAGTGGAGCCAAGCTTTAAAATGATAATATTTTATTCCATGCTAACTGCAGCTTCAGACTTTTCACGATGTCAATGGTCCATTTGTTGGTTGGTTGGTCTGCCATGGAACTTTCAACCTTCCACAGCACATCCTGGGGCTGCGGTCCCTGCACAGTCCTTTCTGGGCTGAGGCTGTAGCTTCCCCACTCTGAGCAGCACCCATCCCTGCCACAGCCCCACCGCACACTCCGCAGTCCCTGGGCACTCGCTCTAGCAGGCCCACATGTCCCCATCTCTCTTGCATCCCTTTGCCCAGAGGACCATCTCCTCTGTCCTTTCTTTGTCTGCGGAAAACCTACCCCTTTTTCTAGCACTAGATTAAGTGTCTGTGGCTTCTCCCACACCACTTTCACAAAACCAGTTATTTTATGGAAGAATAATGTTTTGCTATGTTAATTTGTGTCTTCTCATCTTCTATGTACCCTATCATTTCAGTGAAGGCATTCGGCTAGGTGAGCAGGAGGAGAGGTGGGGAGAGAGGAGTCCTGACTGCGGGGCTAAGACCCCAGGTGGGATCGCCTCTAGGCGCCAAGGTGGCTGGGCCACAGGAAGGGCTACAAATATCCAGGGGCCACGAGGGCTTGGGCACAAAGGCACCAAAGAAGACTCTGAGATGTCTACACTGTGGTTTCAGAATGCCATTCAAAGTCACTTAATTATGCTTGGGGAAGGTAAGGTGTGGTCACCAGGATAATGGCCCCAAAAGAGGTCACACCTTACTCACCAGAACCTGTGAGCATGTTACAGGTCCCCTACATGCAAAGGGACTTTGTAGAAGTCATTAAGGTTATAGCCCTTAAGATAGGGAGATTATCCTGGATCTTCTGAGTGGGCCCAACATAATCACACGAGCCTTCAAAAGTAGAGAAATTTCTCCAGCTGCAAACAGAGGAGAGAGTCAGAGAGATGTCTGCAGAGGGATTCAAAGCCTGAGAAGGACTCGATTTGCCCTTGATGGACAGGGCTGCCAGGAAAACATAAGAAGGAGTAGGACACACAAGAGGAACAGAGACTGGCCCCAGCTGACAGCCAAAGGCAATGGAGACCTCAGTCCTACAGCCACAAGGAACTGTATTTGGCTGCCACCTGAATGAACCTGGGAACACACATATCCCCAGCACCTCTGGAGAGGAACACCAATACCTTGACTTCAACCTAGTGAGACCCTAAGAGAAGGACCCAGCTACGTCCCACTCTACCCACAGACCTCACGGAACTGTGAGATTAAAAAAGTGGATATTATTTTAAGCCACTAAATTTGCAGTAATCTGTTACAGCAGCAGTCAAAACTACTACAGGAGGTGAGAGGAATATGCATTTGTCTTGGGCCTCAAAGAATGAGTAGAAATTTTTCAGGCAAAAAGCAGGAAAAACATTATAAGCAAAGGCTTGAAGAGTCCCTGCCGTGCTCTGAGAAAGGCAAACACCGTTCCCAGCACGCTCTAAGCTCAAGATGGATGGGCCACTGTCATTATCATCACCGTTGTCATCATTTTCGTGTCCTCTTATCATAACAGAGAAGTACACCTAGCACTGGAAGGGAATGTGGATCAGACTCAGGCTGGCAAGATATTCTGTATGTCAGGTTAAAAAATTTCAACTTTACCATTTAGGTAACAGGATGGGAAAGTGATTTCTAAGTAGAAAAATGACAGATCTCTGAAGCACAGCTCAACCTGCAGGATAAAGAGTAAAAGTTAAATTTGAGAGGTGAGAATGAATTGGGGACCCTAGTTAGAGTACGCTGCCCTGGTCTCTGTGTCCTTCAGGGCAGTCTGGAAGAGAAATGCCAAGAGCTTGTGAGTAACGGCTCCCCCACGCCACGGCAACAAACCTCAGTGGTTTCTCTAAGCCTTGCAGCAACTCTTGGCCACTGCCCAGGAGGTTCTGCATCTCTGCAGTTTGGAGAGTGGGGAAGGAGTAGACTTGCTCACCAGTAGGATCCCACCTGGGGCTGTGGACGTCCACCCCTTCCCAAGCTCCGGGCAGGAGCCCCTGCACTGCGGCAGGTGTGCCATCAGCCTGGGCGGAGCTCAGTTTTTCTAAACTGAGGCTGCCTCTGAACCACAGAATGAAGAGTGTCACCATGGGGATCTCCGTGAATGGAACAGACTCCTTAGGATGGAAGCCAGACAGGCTGGGGCACTCAGGGCTGGACACGGACCAAGGTAACATCATGACCTGTGCTGGGGAGAAGGCCTTTCTCCAAGACACATCATGGAGTGAAGCAGAGGGAGAGGGGCATTGACAGGAAAAAGTTAGCATTTTCTTATTTTTTATCCAGTGGAAGGAAACTGTAATAATGGTGCTTGTATCTCAAACGGACCTGCAAGGTTGGACCTTGATAAGATTTTGGAACTTCTGTTCTATATCTCTTCCTTTTTTAAATCTTTCCCTGGAATGAGCAGCAGTAAAGCCCTTCCAGTGACAAACTCTGTTTTTGTGTCTTCAGGACCTAGGAAGCACCCAATGGTTTGGGAGACTGAGTTCTCACTGCACCAAGAGGATGTGGGAGGAGAAGCCCACAGATGAATTCAGGGGTGGCTGAAACAGATGCCCCTGGCAGTAGCACATCCACTGCACAGGCCACCCAGGGCCAGCGGAGGGGGGCGCTGGGGCCACATCCTCCCGCGGGGAGCAGTCACTCATCTCCCTAAGAAGGGCGTGATTTGAATGCAGCAGGGAGAGTGTGACTGACAGCCAAGTTGGCCTTTGCACAAAGAATAATTAACAGCAAGATTCTCCAGGACAGAACCCCATCTACTGTCCTTTACCTCTCACCAGCGCTTGCCACGATGCTTGTGCCACAAAGGAGAGAACTGGGCAGTGAGGGAGTGCGCTGTTCAGCTCACACTGTGACACGTGTCCTGGAGAGGGCGTCGTGAGATCCTATTCATCCTGTGTGTTCAGTTAATTCAGTTTACTGTGATGAATGTGTGTGATACTCCACCAGACAGCTGATTTTGCATCATGACAGAAAATATATTCAGTTACTACTTACAGAAATTTAATAAATTGAGGCCATTTGTCAAATCAGCTCCATTAGATTTTACTTCACTGTCCAACATTTTAAATAGATTTACCTCAATGGTAAGCTTATGTGTTTAAAACTAAAATTTATCTGAAGTTGAGTCAGAGAATAACCAAAGGTGGTGGCAGATTCTTGTTTTTTTTTTTTTAAGTAGTGGTGTAGAATTTATTCTTTTCAATAATAATAATCGGTTTATTACATATTAATTAGAATCTCAGAAAACTGAAATTATTTTCCTGAAGGTAGAAAAAGACAGGAAACATTGTTTAGCTCTAGAAAAATGTTCTCTACAGCCTATGCAATGTTTTAGAGAAAAAACTGTGAGATGAAAAAAGCCCAGTCATCCACTTCAGAAGGTGGGCCGCCTCACTGGAGACATGCGCATGAAAGATCTGGGATTATTTGGGATTATTCATGCAGGACATTACCTTACATCAGCTACATGTCACCGTCATGCTCTGTACTAGGTACAGGACCACACAGATGAATATAAGAAGACCCTCAAGGGGTTTAACAGGTGACAGTTTAAATAATCAGTAATGTGTTTTAAAAAATTGCATATTGCCCTTTAAATACATTTTTAAATACTACCTCTTTTCTAGTTATCAAGAATAACATATAAAAAGCTCCTTTGGGCCGGGCGTGGTGGCTCATGCCTGTAACCTTAGCACTCTGGGAGGCTGAGGTGGGAGGATCACTTGAGCTCAGGAGTCTGAGGTTGCAGTAAGCTACGATGACGCCACTGCACTCTAGCCAGGGCAACAGAGCAAGACTTTGTCTCCAGAAAAAAAAAAAAAAATGGCAGAAAAGGAAGAAAAAAAAAAGCTCCTTTTATCAAAATCTAGGGGATCAAATTAACAACTTTGTGGAATGAAATATGGAGGAAAGAAATGTTTCAAATGTCTCTTCTTAAAGGAAAGGAGTATTTTGTGACCCATTTCGTTAGATGAACTTTGATGGTTCCACTGACGCAGTTTTACCTGGCTTTAAAAAGATGACATTTATGAGCCTGTCCTCTTTTTCCACCAGGAAAGTGGAAAAACATACTGGTCCAGTGGGACTAAAGCCATGGCAAACACCACTCACTCCTGGACACATGTCACATTTACCATGCCCGAGTCACGGTGTGCATGTTTGGTGGATGCAAAGAACTGCAGTGAAATAGTTTGTCGATTTACTTATAGTTTTACATTTACATGGTTTTCATTTAAACATAAACTAATGTGTAGAAAATCTATGCCAAACTTATAAGATTTTTTTCCTTGAAAGAACTAAAGGGTTATTAAAATCTGTTAAATCTTAGAAACTAAATATTTTAAACAAATATTTTCAAAATAGATGCTAATCTTTTTTATTATCTAGAATTTAAGTCTTAAAATAGAAAGAAGTGATTATGGGTGAAATACAAGGCTGAAATGCCCTCTATAGAATGACACATGACTTGCAATTCTTAAATCATTTCATGAATACTCCTTATTTTGAAGGGTTCGTCTCATATCTACTATAATTAGAATCATTGATTTCAATGTAGTTTTTCTTCCTGCTCTATAACCTTGACAGGTGCAAACATTCAAAGACTAAAAACATCTCATTCAGAATATATCACAGAGGAATTTTTGGTTTTTTCCCAAAATATGTCACGAGATTGGCACACAGCTGAAATCTCATTCTCTAATTACCTTCTAGCTTCTAGTTAGGTGAAATACTCTAGTTTTAGGAGAAGGAGAAAGGATTTGTCATGTGAGGAATGAAATCTTGCTCTTTAGTAAAATGAAGTTGAGTCTGCAGCTCTGATTTTTTGCCAAGAATTATGACTTTCTGCCACCTCGTGAAATTCAAATACCAATTGGTCAACTTGCAAAATATCACAGGCTTGAAACCATAATGCAATGCAGTGCAACCAAAGACAAACTCTTGGGTATACCAACAACTCAGGAACAAATAGATGTATGCACAAATAACCTAAGGTCAAGGCTTACAGGATACCACTGGGCAGAGGAGACACTAAGTGAACATGGGAACATTTTGAGCATTCATGAATCAACTACTAACTTAAAATATTGCATAACCACTAAGTATAAGTAAAATCTATTCATGGTTTTACATTAGGATAAGTAAAGTCATAGCCCCAGAGGCAAATGTTGGTGGCACGGATTCCCCATAAGTTGCCTACAGTGTCCCTAAGGGCTCTGTCTTCCCCTGACATGCCTTACAGGACACAGAAGGTGGTCTCAGGAAAGACAATGACGAGCCAAGTCCTTGTGTAGAGCCAGTAGCTGTCAGTCAGGGCAAACCTGCAGGCTGTTTTTGACCATGCTGATAAACAATACCAGTGTCATCACTGGCAATCAACGAACAGAGCTGCTGGCCCGTGTATATAGCGCCATTTCTGTTGTGCATAAAATTTGATTCATTTCTCATTTCCCTTTAATGCATCCACATCACTTGATATAAACTTTTTGGGAGGTTCATTCCTATTTAAAATTTATCACTACATTCTCAGATGCAGTCAGGAATAATTTCTAGTGCTTATCTTTGAAAGCATCAAAAATGCATTTAACATTAGTATACATGCATTTGTATGTTGCCTTTATGAACTGATCTACATTACAGATTCTTAAAAATAGGAACATGTTAAGACTTTACCAAAATTGCTGAGAAAGCAGAGAAACAAATTTTTAGAAAAACAAACAATAAAAGTGGACTTATGAATCAACTGAAAATTTCTTCTGCATCTGATTTATAACATATTCTTTCTATATTCTGCTAATTTTCTCTGTGGATGTTATGGGTTTTTTTGTCTATTTGTTTTTGTTTCAAATTTTCAGCTTCACGCTCAAAAAGGTATTGCTGTAGCACAACCATTTGACCATTCTAAATAGTCTCATTTAGAAGAAAGGAAACAAATTTATAAATTAAGAGGGAATTTGGGAAGACAGCATTGTTTGAAGATGTGTGTGTACGTGTGCCTCTGTGATGGAAACAATAATGATGTAATGAATTCTAGTTTCCTTGGAAACAGCATGACCAAAGCACATTGTGTATTCCTAGTAGGACGCGGACCTATTTAGAAACATAACAGTATGGTACTAAGTATATTTTCCAGTAAGAAATTCAAGATAATTTTGCCCGTGCAAAGCCTGGTTTTATTCACAGATCCTGGGCTTTTCTGACCAACTCTATTTATGTTTTGCTGAAAGGAAGGGAGCCATTTACATTCATTTAACATGCTTCCATTCATTCGCCAACGTCTGCAGCCCTCCTCTGGGCCACCGCTGGGCCTCTGGGCACAGGCAGTGCTCCAAGGAGCTAGTGAGTCTCCCAGGAAGGTGTGGACCCGTGATGGCACTGAGTGGACAGAAAGGGAAAGGAAACTTCCACAGGCTTGAGAAATAAGTAAGTTTAACAAGAAGAATTAAAAAAAAAACAAAAGAAACAAAAACCAGAAGTGTAGGAACAAACCCAATATATAAACAGATAGAAATATATTTTTGAGGATTTGAGGGGATAAAAGAGATGAAATGATCCATTTTAAAAATCATATTGAAACTATAATGTGTTTTCATTAAAATATTATTTATACTTGCAGTAACGTACTGCTTTTATTAATACCAAGCTGAAACGACATCTAAAGACAAAGTGACTCTGCGATTGGAAGGGCGCGGTACCGCTGCCGAGCTGGGCGGGAGGAGGTGTGTGGCGAGCACACTCAGAGAGTGCGGCTCATGGGCTTCCTAATCCACGGGCGCGGGTCCACCCAGCCCTGGCTTTCGGCAGAACACACCGGGAGGAGCCAGGACAAGGGCAGGTCTGCTGCCTGCCCTGCTCATTCCCTGTGCACCTTCCTTTTCCCCAGGGACTGTGGCCGGAGGGAGGGCAGAGGGTGGACGAGAGTGCAAAGAATGGTGGCATGCTGGATTGCCAAATTGGTAATTTTACAATTAAAGGAACATTGAAACATTTTGGACGAATGCTCCTGTACGTCCAGTGCAGGCCCCACACCCCTGAGTTTCATTCATTCCAGCATCCACAACATTCTGTTCTCTTTGCAGGAAACTACAAAAGATTGTGGCTTCCCCTGCATCTGCACTAATATTGGTTTTATATGAAGCCCAGTGACTTGCACCAGGAAGTATTTCAGATCACGATCAACGAGCCCATACAACTCCCACTCAAAGATCATGCAGGTGGACGAGGTAGATGATGAGCTGCAGGGTCCGGGTGGGGTCGAGGTGGTGGGGGGCCTACCCGGTTGCTTTCGCTCTTTGAACGGTCATTCTTCGCCTTGGCTGTCTTTTCCGCAAGCTTCTTCTGCCTTTGAGGGCCTCTTCCAAAGAAAATGTAGTTGACAAAGGCGTACTCCAGAAGGGCCAGGAACACAAAGACAAAGCAGCCCATCAGGTACATGTCAATGGCTTTGACGTAGGGGATTTTGGGCAAGGTCTCCCGGAGGTGGGTGTTGATGGTTGTCATCGTCAGCACAGTAGTGATCCCTAGAAAAGAACGGAGTGGTGAGAGGCTGTGGCTTTGCCGCATTGGTCTTCCTTTCTCTCCTGTCTTCATGTTTTCTCAAACAGTCTGGAGTAGTTAGAGATGATGATTGAATACTACTGAGCATGCAATGTGTCATTTGGGCAGCATGTCACACCCCGGGCCAGGAAGCTGACATCTTTGCTCCAAGGAAGAGGGAACGTGCAGGGCATCCCCTCCGCTGCACCTTGCTGGTACAGAGGATGGAATTCCCAGAGTGGACACAGAGATATACAGGACAGAAAGGAAGAATGTGCTCTTTAAGAACACTGGAGAAATGAAAATAAACCCAGAATTTCACATTAAGCACCAATTGTCTGGAGCTGTGAGCGAGAGCTCAGTGAGACTGCCCGTCAGGAGAAAGTAATTCCCACTACGATGCTTATGGGTAGCAAGAGGGATGAGACAATGCTTTTTCAAATTATTAACGATGAGATCCAGTCCTGAGCTCGAATAGAAAGGAATAGTTGAGGGAAGCTGCTGAGGGCAGATGATTTCACAGAGCAATTTCCCTCCTCAACTAAGAAAGAGTCTGCATACAGGCTGCTAAGTCAAGGGTTTGCTCAAGTCCAGGGTTAATGATTTTACTCGTTATAGAGAATCTCACCACCTTCTGGGGCAACTGACCAGGTCTTTTCTTTTTTATGTCATTACGTTGAACTTTTTACATAGTATTGTGTAAACGATCTCATTGTTTCCCTGATGGAGCTTGATTTAGTCTAAAGCCACATAAGAACCATATTTTGTAATTCTCCCTCCCCTAGTAATAGACAGTTCCTGTTATACAAAGATTCTGCAGTGAATCATTTGAAGACATGCAGACCAGGGGCCACTGTTGGTTGGTGACATGACCCGAGCTTGTTAAATTAAGCCACACGTGCAGGACAGGCAGAGGCCACTCCTGACTTGTGGGTGGCATGTAACTACTGCAGCCGACATGCTCTCTTGGAGACTACTTCTGAAATATTAAGAAGTCTCAAGGAACCAAGGCAGCTTCACAGGGTCAGCTGTTTTCTTCCCATGCAACTAATGCTGTTAAATGTGATGTTTAATGTGTCTTTCAGGACACAATGGAGAGAATGGCTTCCTCCGCATTGCAATGTCAAGACTTCCCTCACAAAGGAGACTTTCAAAGCAGAGAGCCTAACCATAGTCCTTCATCCCCAGTAACCCAAAAAACAAAGATAACTGAGGCTGGGAGGCAGTGCAAGCCCGACAAGCCAGCACTGCCAGGACGCCACTCTGGGACACGGCCCAGGCCACTCTGCACATGGTCCCTGCCCAACTCTCCAGTGCAGGGTGCGCATTTGTCCAGCACCCTAGTTTGATCCCCTCTGGATCCCCATGCTCGGAGGAAGCATCCTCATTCTCTGTGTCCCACAGAGAGGACCTCAGCACTGCAGAGCTCAGCTGGGCCACACAGCCCGGTCCTCCGTCTCCAGCACCTGCTCTCCCCTGCACCAAGCTCTGAACTGCTACTAGAAGCAGAGAGGAGAATTGAAGGCCCTAGAAACTACTTTTATATATAACTGCAAACCATGGTTGTTTATGACTTGTGTATGGAAATCTAAGATGTCAGAATATTTTAAGATTCTTCTTTAACATCACATTCACATGCACCTGGGGACTTCTTAAATTTGGAAATGGCAATGGGATAAGTACAGTTTATAAATCAATGTGAAAACACCACGCAAATGTTACAAAATGAGGCATTCTCACCATTATTAAAAAATTTTGTACAGCTGCTGCCATTACTTCCCCCCCCCCCCCCCCCCCCCAAAGTGGATTTGGGAAGCCTGAATGCTTTGTGTGGTCATTGTTTTGTCTCCCAGGCTGGCTGTTTTGAATGGACATGTATAACACAGGCCTCAGTAGGGGTCCCAGGACATGGGCTGAAAGCACATGGAGGTAGGTGCAGCCGGCACAGCTCACAGGCACTCAGCCTCCTAAAGGAGACTCGGGGGGAACCAGGCAGGACCCTGGATCCAGGCCCATTAGCAGAAGGTGATTTTGCGGTGAGTGCTGAGTCTCTCTAGTTTGGGCTCACAAGAGCTCTTAGCTCAGAAGGCCTATGCATTCACTAACTCCTTCTGTCAAGGGTGGGATATTGTGCTGGGCCACAGCCTGGACAGTAGAGCCACACAGCCCAGGCCCAGAGCCCAGCCCTGCCTTGATGGGTTCACAGCCATCATCTGGAGATGCTGGGAAGTCTAAAGGCAATGCTTAAAAAATATCAGTGATGTGCCAATAAGTAGTAACTGCGTTATTAACACTAACAACAAATAATCATATTGCTACCATTATTATGGAAAAATCATTCTTTAGTAGCCTCTAGTTTGCCCTGAGCTTCTGCTCTCTAAAGGGATGTCACCCACTCAACTGCAGTGCAGAGATAGTTGGGGGTAGGTAGCAGTCACGTCCTCTGTACATTCACCAGGCTGGTAAGTCCATCTATAAATTGTTAGCCTCAACTTAGTTTTCATTTAGATTATGTAAATAAAATATTGTACTTGAAAAACTGCATGAAGATGACTATGGAATAAAAATATAATTTCTTTGCATCATTTAATCAAAATATTTTATTTCTCTTCCTTATGATCGCAATAATTTGGCCTAAATTATATCAGTACACATTTCACTTTTAGAAGCACCAATACTAGCACCAGCTCAGCATCTCTAACCTGAGAATCCAAAATGTAAAATGCTCCAAAATCTGAAACTTTTTGAGCGCCGACGTGATGCTCAAAGGAAATGCTCAATCGGATTTCAGATTTTTGAATTTCAGATTTTGGATGCTCAATCTGTAAGTATAAACCAAATATTCCAAAATTTTAAAGAATCTGAAATTAGAAACACTTCCATCCCAAGCATTTTGGATAAGGGATACTCCACCTGCACTCACTGATGATTGGCCGTCAGGGTTCTGAGGAAGGTCATTGCAGTCTAGGAGCTGCTAACACTATCAGCTCAAGGTGTCTCGGGGTCAGACCCTGGGCAGCAGAAACATAAAGGTGGCTGTGCCGCACAGCTGTCTGAAGAGCCAGCAGAAAAGGCCATGTCTTCCCTCCGCCAAGACTAGGTGGCACAGGGCCTGGCGTCCAAGGGAGGGCACTCGACGGGGTCTCTGCCAAGCACCCTGCTGTGTAGATGCTGCATCTTCCTGATCCCATTTAGAAATGATGTGTACTTATCACAGTGCAGCCCTTTAGGACAAATGTAAACAGTGCTCTGAGCACTTCAAAAGGTGTGGTACAAGACAAGATTCTCAGGGCGGGGATATGGAAGGGGGATTTCTCCAAGGAAAGCCCCCTAAACTATGACCGTATCCTCTTACCAAGTCAAAAGCACAGCAGCATCTTAAAGGTTCTGAGGGATCCTTCAATCATAATAATTAATAATAATAGTGCCTGCTTAGCTTTCTTTTTCTTTCTCTTTTTTAATCCATGGTTTTTACAAGGTAGCAGACCAAATGACTCTTCTGTGTAGTGTCTCTTGATACTTCAAGAATTATTTGCAGTGATTAAGGCAGCGGGCCCGGAAGTTAGACTAACTGGATTGAAATCTTTCTTTCAACACTTAGTAATCACGTGACTTCTTCATACCAGTTACTCGGCATCTCTGTACCTCATTTTCCTGCTCTCTAAAATGGGAGCAACAACACTGCCAACTTGGCTATGGATCTTCTGTGGAATAAATTACTACATTGGTGGCCTTAGCAGAGAATGTGGTACTTAAGAATTGATAAGTTTCAGCCTTCATGATCATTGGTGTTGTTGTTGTGATGATGATGATGATGATTATGATGATGATGTGTTCATGACTCTGTGACATACTTTTTCTTAACCAATTGGGATTAACCACCTGATGTTTACCAACATCTGCAGACCCAGAAACACAGAGACATGTCTTATACTGGCAGGAGGGACAGAGGCAATGAGTGTGAAGGTGTCACATTCTGGGAGCTGGACCTGTTGGACTCTTGTCTAGCAAGACCCTGTGGCCCTATGATCACAGCTGCCTTCTAGACCCCTTGGCCTCAGGGGCACCCTGACTCTAGTGAAAACCCACTCACTTCTGCCTCTCACACCTGCCTCCCAGAGCTCAAGCATCAAGCAGAACCTGACAGCCCTCCAGTGGTGAGGCCTTAGCAAGCCTGGCCAGACCGTTCCTTCATCCCATCAAAGGCACAAGGGCATGATTTAGGTTTATAATAATAATGCTGTGTCGTTAAGAAAACGTGGAATCTACTTTCATATACCTTAATGAGGTTGGGTTGAATATAACCCACTTCAGGGAAATTATCTGTTCATATTGTAGAAGACAATATTTTACGATTAAGGAGGGATAGAATTTGTATTAGCTAGGTGATTTAGTTATTTACATTTTCAGTACACCTTGCCCATTGTGATGGCACATAATCATGGTTCTTTAGTACTTATATTTCTCTAATTATCACAATAATAGCAAATTGTCCACAGCAGATTCACTGTGAGGCTTGCGAAGTTTGAGCTTCAGGTCTCCATTTGCATAGGCCTCTCTTGGCCTCAGAGAGTGGTCCCAGCAATTCTGTATTTGTATTAATATATTTCATATTACTTTTCTTAAAAAAAAAGCACCCAAAATTGTATAAGCTAAAATTGCAAAATTTTGATCTGCTACAAATTCATTGTATCTTTGAATTTTCCAAGTGAGAAAATAGTTTAACAAAGAGTAATCTAGTGATATTAAAAAATGTAAAACCTACAAAAAGATTGATGTTACGGGGTAACCTCTGCAGGCTGTCGAGAAATCCTGGGGGGTTTTTAAGAGAATTCTTCTTACCATACTGATGAGAAAAACATAACAACTAATATAGCACTTTCATTTTTTTGATACTTTACTCCATTGGAGTGCTGTTTTATTCAGCTAACATCTTGAAGAATAGCTATTTGATTTTCTCAAGTCACAGTTATGTGGTATTTCCTGGAAGAAAATCTAATCTTGAATACAATTGTGTAAGTCACAAATCCATCATCCACATACACTCGCGCACCTACATTCTACTAGAAAAGAAAAAATGTTAATCGATTTAAAGTCCTGTGAAAAGCTGGTAAACAGAAAAAGGAAGAGACACTGAGACCTTAAATTCTTGTTTTTCTATAAGCTGCTTTACCAGTAAATGTGTGGCTAATTCATTCCCATCCAGTTTTATAAGTACTATTTATAATTTCACTTTCAGAAATTAAATTCAGCCCTGCCCAAAGAAGGGATGGACTGGACATTGCTCTGTATTTACTTAAATGTATTTAAATGATTATTTTGTCCATGTAGTATTATGTAGTTTTGTAATTATAAGCTGAGTAGAGAATAGTGTTTATGAAAATATAAGCCTTCCCTTAATAAAAATATTAAAAATAATATTGGAACCTATAATGTATATTGTATATCAGCTAATAATCCAGTTGTCAATAACAAACAGTCAGAAAAGACCACTAGAGTTTTTGAGAATCACTCAGAATCTAATTGCATATTTTAATGCTCATTAAATTGTGCAATTCCAATTATATGCTGTAATATTTGACTATTTTTCTGACTTAAAAAACAAGAATAATGCACAATTAATCAAGTCTTCTTTCTGGGCTATGGAATAATTTTGAACAGGAGATGTTAATCCTTGCTTTAAAATTAGTGTCAAAATAGTTTTATTATGCAAATATTCTGCAAGCGTATTTTGCCTTTCTTGGGCATGAAAATTCACATTTGAGCCTTATAATTAAATTAACACATCAAGAGAATCGTGCGTGAAATTAGTGTTTCAAGACAAAAAGTGACTATGTGGGCAAATGCCGGTGTCATGATGTCAAAAAATTGTAGTTGAACTACAGCCTTTGAACTCTCTTAATACTGTAATAATGCGGTTACTTTACATTTTAAATATCACTTAAAAATAGCACATACCGAGGGCAACTCTAGCGGCAGATGCATCATAATTGATCCAGAAGGACACCCACGAGAGAATCGTTATGAGTATAGAGGGCATGTAGGTCTGGAGAATGAAGTATCCAATGTTTCTCTTCAACCGAAAGCTCAGTGAGAGCCGAGGATAGGCACCTGTGGCGACAGACAAGGGTGTTACGCTGGAGAAAAGGCAGTGCAGACACAGTTGGCTTGGACGTCCGTGGTCAACAGCATGCATTTGAAAAGGCCGTGAACAGAGGGGCGGTCCACAACTGTGCAGTTTGCTTCTGTCAGCTAACGGTATTTAAAGAAGAGCTGGGGGAAGTGTTTTTCAGTCTATTTATAAGATAATGATAAGGATACTCTTCTAAGGCTAAAAGCTCAGCTGAGAACTATCCCTGGGAAAACTTTGGGGAAGTTTTTAGCTTAGAATACAGAATAATGCCAAATACCTTGTTTAAAATTAACGACTGTCCTCTTCTTCACTGTACACAGGGGAGATTCGGCTCAAGGCTTTACTGGGCAAAAATGCTTCACCAGTCATCCTCTCAGCCCATCCAGCACGACCCTGAACACAGGCGCTGGAGGTACTGTCCCTAGATAACAGGAATAGCTCAGGGGCACCCTAAGAACTGGGGAGGCAGAGGAGCAAGGCCAGTCCCGGAGAAAGCAGAGGCGCAGGCTGAGATGCTCAGCCTCAGCCTCGGGAAAGGCATGGAAGAGAGCCTGGAAGAAGCGCCTGTTTTCTTGCACACGTGTCCCTCCGGTAACCCTCGGATGTGAACGTTCTACTTAGCACACTTTGGAATCCTACCACCCCGCCATTACAGAGTCAGAAAATAGCCCATTTACGATGCCACGCTTAGCGTTATATTTGCTTTTTCTGATTTATTTTGTTGGAGCAAGTATGGCCTTCATTTCCTCCTGTCCACATCAATAGTCCGCTTTATCTAACCCTCTCAGCTCCTTGCCCTCTGGGTTCTGAGGAAGCTGGTTGAAGGCCAAACAGTCAAAACCCAGCAGCCTTTTCCAATCACCTCCCTTGACTCCCCCCCTGCTACCCCCACAGACAGATGGCTCTCTCTTCCTGAGATAGCCTGCACCCCAAGGAGACCTGGCCTTTCTTGATCTCCTTCTCGCTAAGCTTTCTAGCTATGCATCTTCCAGATCTTGTTCCATGTCCCTGTCTGTGTTTGTCCCTATATTCTTTGGTTTAGCAGTCTGATTCACTCTTATGACTATTACCATTGTGTAGAAGATGAAAGATTTTATTTCCAGGCCTCCTACTTCAGCATCAACCACATTTTCAGCCAGGATTACATAAAAAAGAAAAGAAATCACCTACCAGATCTAGCACTTAAGGCTGACAATCTGGGAAATTTCCTCCAGTTTGTGTGTATATGTGTGTGTGTGGGGGGGGGTTCTTTTACACAGCTCTGATCAAATGCATATTTTATATCATCATAGTATAAAAATTCTCATAGTTGTTGCAAATTATTTGTAAATGCAATTTTTAATTCTTCCTAATTCTTCATCAAATATATACACCTGGACTCTATAATTTATAAATACAAATTCCTGAATGCTGTAGATTTAGGTGCTTTCCATTTTTATAAAACTATAAATAGCACTCTTAAGAATATCTTTAGGCAGAGCCCTTTTGCTATATTTAGACTTATTTCCTTAAGATGAATATGCCAAAAGAGGAACTGCTGGGCCAACGTTTAAGGCTTTTGATATGTATTGTCAAATTATTTTGCAAAGAATCACACCAATGTACCCTGCCACTATCGGCAGTTTATAAAAGTGCCTATATCACCTTGACATGATGACATTATATAATATCTTTTATAAATAACTTTTGCTAATTCCCAATAAAGATCCAACCACAAACCTAATTTGAGGGTTAGTAATTATTTCAGTGTTTGACATGAGGTAAAAGTGTACACTGACTTTCATTCTATGAACAGCGAACAGATTTTTCCAGCATCATCAATGGAATAAAGCTTCCCTTCACGTACATTGGACATTGACCTGCTGTGCCACCCAGGTGGGGCAGACCCTCCTCACAGGCCTTGTCCTTTCCCAGCATCAGGCCCTCCGCGCTGTCCTCACGTTCTGGAAGCACAGCATCGACACACGCTGTCCTGCCATACTCGAAATCTTCTGTGGCTTGTTGTTTCCCACAAACATCAAAATACTCATCCAGGAAGTTTAGTTTCTCCGTGTTTTCCCAACTTAAATTCAATTTTATTTTCCACCATATCTCTGCATTAAGCATAACATTTTCTAATCAAAGACATTTTCACTGCCTTAAAATAATGGTCCATATTCCCTGCCATTGCTCGTTCACACTCACTGTTCTTAAGACATGTCTTTTCTTATCTATACTTCAAGGTCTTGATCAAATCCCCATTTTTCACGAATCCTTTCTTCTTCCTCCCTCTAAATGTAAGTGATTACCTTCTTAGATTATTTTATTTCTCATTAAAAATGTAATTATTAATATTTACCAAGGTAAGATCTTCTTTAGTAAGTCATACACTCTCCAAGGCAGAGTTTGTGAAGTACTGTATTTTTAATATACAATGCCTAGGTAAATGCCTAGGTAAATGTTAAAACCATCATAGGTTGTGAACACATACATCTGTATGCTGAATGAATGAGAATAGGAATATTTACTTTGTTTATGTGACTCTTTAGTTGAGGTTCACACACAAAACGTTCAATGTCTTTATTGAATCTTAGCTTACAATCCCATGACAATTTCAATATCTTTATTGAGTTAACTTCAACATTAGCTCTTAGTTTGTGATTTCATGGCAATCTCAGGCCTTTCTCATCATTTATCATTTGCTTCTCTTTGTTTCAGATGAATTTCACTATGTCCACTAACTTGGAATAGTCTCTGTATTAGTCAGAATAGGATGGCTTATGCTGCAATAACAACAGACCCTCAATCTCAGTAGGAGTTTACAACAAAGATTTTTTATTTCTTTCTGGGCTACATTTCTACTTAACTCCCTCTATCTGCAATACTGCTGGACATTGTGGTAGAAGCGCCACATATACTTCCTACATCATTTCATTGGCCACAGCGAGTCTTATCCCTCATGTCATCCGAATGGGAATATTTAATCCTCTCCCAGAAAAGAGCAGCAAATAATTTTGAATGATAATGCAATTTACCCTATTCCCCAACTTTCCGTTTCCCAAGTCAACTTTATTAACATTTTCCAAAGTATACCTTCAGGGAAACCATTCCTAATAGAAACCAATACTGACACCCATGCAATGAAGTATGATGACACTTTCTGTGGAATACCTGCCCAGCAACATGGTGCGGGGGACAATGACATGACTGCATAGTCAAACACTTGGAAGATCATTACAGACCTCGAGGAAGAGAATGCTAGTCTGATTTCAAAAGTATGTTAACCTCTGGAAATTTGCCAAGATACTCATTGACATGGAATTTGGAATTCAGAGAATATACCATTTGCTTATATATTTGTTTAGAAAATACATTCTATTTGTTAAAAGCGAAATGGCTCCTCAAATCACCAAAATTTTTAAGCATTCAGCATATGCCCCATTTCAGTCTCAGAGGTGGGAATGGTGAGTGGGGTAAACAACAAAGATGAATAAAAGCCCGTCTAAGCTCTCAACTAGCTCCTAATTCATGTCAGAGAGAGACTCACTCAGAACTTGGCCTGGATAAAACTGAGGAATGCACTGTACTGGAGATACAAAAAATATTCCAGGGCATGTGATTTGGTGCTCTGGGAAAAGTTTCATGGTATCTGAGCTGAGACACTCCTGGTTGAATAGGATTGCTTCAGGCAGGGAAGAAGCAGAACTTTCACGGTCAAGGACCCAGCAGAGCCAAACAAAGAAAAGCCTTTCAAGATGCCAAGAGACAGAGACCTCAGAATGTTAGTAAGCACAAGAATTACCAGAGACATTAGATCTATTTTGCTAGGCAAAATCTTTTGCCATCTGATGTGCATCCTAACAAGCACATAACAGTTTTTTTGTATCTCTCTTAGACAAAGTCCTTACATGGGCAGGATGGAATGCCATGATATATGCAGTATCTATGGAGAAAACTCCTGAGTGATCAGAGCTAGTGGCTAACAACTCAAAGCCAAGAATTAGTGAGTCAGCTGCACCAAGACATTCCCTTCAAAACAGCAATGGAAGCTTTAAAATTACGGCAGAAAGGCACTGAAGCCCTAATGCCTGTGTGTCAATGCAGATGTGGTCAGATCCCCAAGCAGATGCTGTGCCAACAAACTGAGGCACAGTCCCTGAACACAAGTGCACCATTCCAATTCAGGGCTTCCTTGGCAAAACTAGCTGGTGTAAATGCTGATCCCAACACTTTCTCCCCACATGCATTCAAAGTTATGCCAAAAACCAAGCTCTGGATCTCTAATCCAGCCTAAATTTATATCACTCTCTAAGTATTAATGTTTTTGAAAAACTCATTAAAAAGTGGACACAGAGGATCATGCCAGCTTTGCAGAGTGATAAGAGATGCTCCAATGTACCTGTAAAGTAACAAGCTGGTATTTTAGCAACTGCAGCAGAGCTCATCTATGCATGCATCTCTCTTCCCCACCCAGGCAGCCACCGTGGGGCTCTCCCACCATGGCCTAAGAAGCTTTATGAGCACTCACTTCGTGCTGCTCTGGCATCCTTTACCATGCTCTTGTATTCACTGGTAATCTACCTTTCACTTTGTAATACGGCCTCAAAGAGTGTTACTAACTCTCACTCCCATTACTAGTTACCTTATTATATGCTGAAAAAATCTATGAAGGAAAGGAAATACATGAAATAAAAAAGAGAGAGAGAAAATACAGCCTCAGAGCTAAAAACAAGCAAGCAAACAAACAAACAAACAGAAATAAAAAACCATCTGTTTTCAAAGATTGTCTCAACCAGGCAGTCAGTCTTTTCTGATCCCCCAGTAAAACCAGAGTATTGAACCACATGACATGGCTGCAAAGAATGGGGACATGTGAACAATCCAGCCTCACGGCTTATTTGGGTTATTCCTTTTTGGGAAATTGACTATTCTCCCAGACTCTCTGTTTCCTTGTGTGTAAAATCATGGCAAGAATATCATAAGTCACAAAAGAAAAAATTTAGATAAATTAAATAAATCAAAGGATACTATCAAGAAAGTAAAAAGAAAACCCACAGAATGGGAAAAAATATTTGCAAATCACATATCTGATAAGGAACTTGTATATAGAATATATAAAGAATGCTTACAAAAAAGACAAATAACCAAATTTAAAAATGGGAATAGCCTTTGAACAGATATTTTTCCGAAGACAGACAAATGGCCAAAAAGCACATGAAAAGATGCTCAACATCATTAGTCATTAGAAAAATGCAAATCAAAACCACAATGAGATACCACTCCATATCCACTAGAATAGCTACAATCAAAAAGACAGACAGTAAGACGTGTTGGTGAGGATGCAGAGAAATTGGAACCTTCATATACTGCTGGTAGGAATGTAAAATTATACTACCACTTTAGAAAACAGTCTGACCGTTCCTCAAAAGGTTAAACATATAGTTATCATATGACCCAACAATTCCAGTCCTAAGTATATGAGTTCATTTCCTAAGAGAAATGAAAATATATGCCACACTACAACTTATACTTGAATGGTCACAGCAACTTTCCTTATTCCTAATAGCCCAAAAGTGAAAACATTTGTTGATCAGCTGATGGGTAAACGAAATACGGACTATTTATATAATGGAATATTATTTGGCAATACAAAGGAATGAAGTACTAACACATGCCACAACATGGAGGAACCTTGAAAACATCATGCTAAGCCAAAGGAGTCAGGCACAAAGGACTTTATATGACTCCATTATATGAAATGATGAAAGGTACAGAATAGGAAAATTCATAGAAACAGAAAGTAGATTGATATAGTTGCCTAAGGTTGGGAAATACAGGCTGGGGGAAATGGGGAATCACTGCTAATGGGTACAGGGTTTCTTTTGGGGGTGATAAAAATATTCTAAAATTGATTTTGATCATTATTGCATAACTCTGCAAATATATTAAACACCACTGAATGTATGCTTTAAATGGGTGAATTATATGCTATGTGAATTATATCTCAATAAATCTGTTATAAGGAAAAAATATCTACTATGTGTATTTTACTGGAATTAAATGGCTTTATTCATATCAAAATATAATGTCTGACCCAAAATGCACACTCGATATATGCAAGTTCCTTTTTCCTTTCCTTTTTCTCCCTGTTTGGTGCCTTCTCTTCTCATGATTCTATAATCAAAGAGTTTTTACCATTGAGCACATTTTAAAAATTTTGCTGGATGTCTTGAAGGAAATTCCAAAAGACGAAGATAGACAAGAATTCTTTTTTTCAAAGGAGATGTATGACAATGAATTTTGGAAGAAATCTGGTTTCTGTAGTGAGACATGTGTCATATGCCAGGAGTGCTTAAAAAAAGTGATGTCACAGCAATAAGATAAGACAGTTAAGCTCTTCTTTGGCACTGGGAGTGAGCATGCTCTGGTCCTGCCATTTGGGACTGAGGGATTAGGGGTATACCTGGCCAGGAAGCACAGGTGAAGTATCTCTAAGGACCCTTCTAACAAAAGTCAGTGGGTACCAAAAAGAATGGGAATTTGAGGTTAAATTAAATTATAAATACAAGACGGATGGTAATTCCTTCTTTTAATATTTCATGTATCTTCTGCATACTGCTAATGGATGGGATTTCTAGACCTAATGGGCAATAATTTGATCAAGAGGTTTTAGTTTAGTAAAAACTAAAGCTTGGAGTTCACAAATCGACTTAAAAAGAAACTTGAGTGCATGTATTAAGAAACGGGCAGGCAGACTTTTTAAAAATTCATAATTTGTCATGCTCATTAATGAAGAGGCAAAACATTGATTTTGAAAACTGATTTTTGAAGAGTAGAAAATTCACATATCTTAATTGAAATGTTTCATCATCATTCATTTTGGATCCTTCTCTTTTTCTTTCTTCTAATCTTGGCCAAAGTATTTTGAAATAAAGTAAGACTATATCACTGTCCAAATGTACCACAGAACAAAAGAAGAGAAATAAAAATACCATGTAATTAAAGACAGATATTAAATAATCTGTTCTCTATGGATCTTGAAAAATTCTCAATCTTTCAGCTCAGAGACAACTAAGAAACTGGGGGTAAATTTCAGACTTGGCAAAAACTGTACATCCCAAACTTTGCTGGTCAGCAGGACATATATTCGAAACAAATATAAAAACTGAAGTCCCAGTCTGGTGACCTGTGTGTCCAGAGCACCATTTCAGGGGCTCCTTGATTTTTAGCTGAATGTATTTGCTGAAATAGATTTAATTCAGAATTTCTTTTAACTTGATCCTTTTACCTGTTTACCATGCAAGTGCTTTTGCTCACATTTTCACAACTTGTTACTGCTACAACCAAACATGCAAATATCCTCACTCTGAGCTTTAAAGTACTTTCCTCAATAGCACACTATTCTGCATAAATGTTTCCTCTCTACAATGTTATCAGAAAAATACAGAATTAAATGATTTATGTTTTCTGAGATATGATTGTAAAAAATGTGTCCTAAATTTTCTTCTTTCTTACTCTCATGTATTACTAGCCCAAACTAAGTAAGAATTAGATATTGAAACAATTATAAACTTTTCTAAAAAAAAAAAAAGAGGGGTGGAAAATAAACCATGTTAGGTATTGTGGAATGGGTAACGCATACACTGGAAATGGCTGGGAATAAAAATTGAAAAAAATTGAAATACATCTCCTTGAAGGCACTGGAGAGAGAACAAGCCAGTTAAAACCTGTATCAAGATCTGAGAGAAAAAGGAAACAGAGAGGGGCCCATGTTTTGGGTAGCAGCACTTTTTAGAAGAGAAAGACAAGAAGCTAATTAGAACATCTGACAGACTCATGGCACTAAGGGGGCAAAAACTGGAGCCAGGGACTCAACAGGGGGAGCCGCAGTAAACCTCTTACACTTTGGGTTGGTTATGTTCATACGAAGAGTTTTGCTCAAAATGTAGAAATACACCAGAAGGTCTTACGCATGCTCAAAGACTGAATCTGAACTCAGAATTACCCATACCCCAGAAAGTCAATGAGGCTTATCCTAGATTGCTAATGCCTCCGATTGCTGGCCAGGAGCAAGCAGGGATCCTCTCTGAAAGATAAGTCAAAAGAGAATTTCCAGAGTGAAGCACGGGGAGAAAATAAAATGCAATATACAGAAAGAAGTGAGAGATATAAAGAAGACATAATGAGAAGATTTGAGATGTGTGTAATTGGAATTCTAGAAAAGGAGTGAGAGACTTCAAACCAAAGATTCGAGAAGATCCACAAACTCCAAGAGACTAATCACAGAGAAAACTACATCATTACTATGATGTACAACTTAGTACATCATACTAATGCCAATGAAAGCCAAAGACAAGGAGAAAATCATAAAGTCATCTAGAGGGAAGAAAAACAGATTGCAGTCACATGCTGCATAATGATGTTTCAGTCAACGACGGAACACAGATACGACGGTGGTCCCATAAGATGATAATGGAGAAGAAAAATTCCTATCACCTGGTGACATTGTAGCCTGGTCCCAATAAACTTCCAAAATGTTTGTTCTTTTCTAATCCCTTTTTGGAGAATTCTCTCTCAGGCTAGAAAGTCTTTCAATCCTGTTTACTGATCTTATTAATTGATAAAAAGTGCAGAAATGAAAATAAATTAGTATAATATTTGGTATTAAAATGTTTTAAATGATGTGGCTTATGCCATTCCTTCATGCATATGTGAATTAGAATAATTTTTGAGTGCAAACTCTTTGAAGGTCGGGAGGTTTTATAACTGTCTGTTATGGAGCCCTTGCACTCTACCCAGCAAATGCAGGAACGCAGAACATGCTGAAAAGAAGACATGATTTTGCACTCTGATGGCCCCGTGGATCTGTGAAGAGTTTAAGGATTCTGCCCCCTACCTGCAGTGTATATTTTCTCCAGATGTGTTTAGGATATGTTCTACCATAAACATGCTTAAAAGGAAGACAGAGATTGCCCCTGGGTAAGAGTGGTTCTGAATGGTATTGAGTTAGTAGATTCAGGAAGGCCATTCTAAGTGGCTGCAGTATCCCGTGGAAGCAGGTGCACCCTCTGCAAACACCTCATCGGGCTTTCTGATGAGGCTGCATGAAAATGCAATAAGAAATCTTTATGGCACCACCCTAATGACCACCACTGCAATTTTGTAGGCAAAGGCAGGCATGGGCAGGATTATTACACTGGGAGAATACTACTCCTGTGTTCTGAGCAGACCTTTTGCTCATACCACTTGGAGCATCAAACAGTCTAAAGCCCAGCTTTAGAAGTTCAATACCATTTTACTCAATGCATCACAGGGAAATTTTCTTGGTGTGTACACTATTCCTTAGTGATAGCCTCATGTCCCTGCTGGCTCTCACTACCCACCCAAGGTGAGCACCTTAGTGTGTTCTCTACAGGGAACTGCGTGGACATTTGCAGGACACGTTGAGGCAGAGGATAAAGCAGCACTGCATGAAAATGGGCCTGACTGGCATCTTAAACATTCAGCCTTTCTATCTACTTTTCATGTGCATGGCTCTCAGAGGCGGGGGCAGGAAGGAGGCATGTTGGTGACAACCTTGACTCATTGTTCGCTTACTCAAGACACTGCTACACAACCCATGTCGAGCAGTACTCAAGACAGGGGTCAGGGGATATGCCCTTGAAGGCACAGGCACCGTGAGCTGTGAACAGAGCTAGGAGGTGGTCAGTACAGCGCTGGACATGCACAGCAGCCACCTTGCCCAGTCTGGGGGTAAGTCGTGGGCTGAGCAGGTCAAAAGGCTCCCCAGAGGAAGTGGCATCTAGATGAAGCTAAGGAATGAGTTGGCACTGGCCACGAGAATGGGAGGCCGGTGGCTGTGGGTAGGGAGAGTTCAACCCATCCCCTGGCTTCTTGGTGGTTGTCACAGAACCGGGGCTAATTTCTACCCACTGCTTGTTGTCCAAGTTATATGGATAGCTCTGACTTCACTTAGCATTTTCGACTCAGAGTTTGCAGTCTTTGTAATGCCTCATAGTTTATGAAGCACTTTCATTTATTTTCTCAATTACAACGCAAAGCATTCAGTAAGTACAAAGCTACTGAGACAGCACTGCGTGTGGTAAAATACACATAGTTGTAATTTATTAAAACCTCAGCAAGAAGAGACTGAAGAACAAAAAATACCATCTCGGTCTTCGGACACCTGATACAGAGATGACAATGAAACCCAGGCCAGGGAAACATTCACTAGATATTATCAGGAGAACATGACCGTGTCTAATGAGGCAAGGCTAACTGTAGGTGGCCTAAGTTCCTGGACTGCCAGGGCTGGCTGCTAGCCCACAGTGGGGAGAAGGTGGCTTACTTCTGGGAGGAGAACAGTGCCACCTCCTCTGGTCTTCCTCTTTCCCCTTCCTTCCTGCCTCCAAGGCCATCCATAGCTCTTATGTGCCCAAGGATGAGCGTCTCCTATGTTATGAAACATTGATTGGTTAAATTCACCCTCTGTCTTTTGACTGTTCAATAACCAGTCCCAGAGAGCATCTCCTTCTCAGGTGATCCTTCCTACCCATCCAAGTTTATGAATCCTCTACAGTTATGGAGAAAAGGGGTACACATGATGACGGTACTTCCTTGGATGACCCAGTGCTGTGAGTCACGCCAATCATGCCAGCACAGCCAGTGTCCCTGAAGGACTATGAGTGGATGCAGGACTCACCTGTGGCAAAGACAACATTCCTTGAGACCAGACGATGCTCCACAATGGAGAACTGAGGGAGCTCAATCCTTTCCACTCCAGTGACAGCCTTGTCCCCGCCACGCCAGTAAAATTCAATGTCATCCGTGGTGTAGCCATCTGTCAGGAAAGAGGAGAGAGATGGCGGGTATGAAACATCATCATTTTGTATAAATGCATGGCTAAATAAATTGTCATTAATAAAATGGAAGTAATGGCTTTGCCATATTTGAAGTAGATTTGCTTAATGTGTTTGTCTATGAGAAGTGTCATCAAAGAACTAACTTTCAAATATTCTTGTGTTTCCTCTATTATTTGATTTGTACCAGGCTGGTACTGAAAAGTAGTGAAGCTATGGAGACTGGGCCCTCTAGCCAAAGTTCTGTTTGCAAAGCATAACTTTAGAGCTGGCCCAGAAATCACATAGAGATGAATTGAAAATATACCCTAAGTGCAATGAATAAGATAGTTGTAAAAGAAAATGAGAACGCAAGTATGAAGGGTCTGCAAAGGCAAATTCCTCTCAAG
Source organism: Indri indri (assembly GCA_004363605.1). Taxonomy (NCBI): domain Eukaryota; kingdom Metazoa; phylum Chordata; class Mammalia; order Primates; family Indriidae; genus Indri; species Indri indri. Next base: position 67,241 of record RJWJ010005402.1, read on the forward strand.
AGCTACTGAAAAGCTCAAAGACTGAGGGTGAATTTAGCTCATCAATGGTTGATTATATGAAGGACTCACAGAGAACGGTAGCGTTCTCCTTGGCATTTTTGGATGGTTTCATCAGCTCTTCCTGGCCCTGAGGTTTGCCAACCTTAGAAATATCTTTTGTTGGGATACTACTGACCCTTAGAGATTTTCAAAAGCGGTTTCCTCGGAAGGAGGGGTGGTCACTGGCTGGATTATAGCTCCAAACCCAGCTCTTAGCGCAGTGCTTGCTTATGTGAGTGCTTCACTCAGTGAGGAATCATTGCTTCTTACGAATGACTAAATAGGGCAATAAAGTTGGATGTGACTTGTAACACCCAGGAGTCTCCTAAGAGATTAGGTCAACTTTATCCATAAGATCAATTAGAACACAGATCTGGAGAACAACATCATTTCAATATAACACACCTTTGATTTGAGCATATAATAGAAAGAAAACGTATTAGCCCACTATTTGATGTTAGACAAACAAATGAACCAAGACCATGAGGATGACTGACCCTCATGGCTAATCCCATCTCCCTAGTCCTCTCTGTTGTCCTCTCTTTAATAAAATACACAGCTTACTACATGGTAGGTGGGATAGTCCTCTGCTTAAAACCGTCAAATGTTTCCTAACACAATTAGCAAAACAAGCCCAAACTCCTTGCAAGGACCTCAAGAATGCACAGTCCTGTCCCCTGTGTGCCTCCGCAGTGCCTCCCAGCCCAGCCTCACCAGTCTCCTACTGCGGTTCAGACCAGCATGCTGTGCCTGGGGCTCCTGCGCCCTCTGCAGGACCTACCTCCAGTTCTTCACGTAGCATATTCTTCCCATTTGCATCTTGACTTAAAGAAAACCTTCTTGCAGAAGCCCTCCCTGACATTCCATCTCACAAACAACCTCACGATCACTCACGACCCTTTTCTCAGACTTTATTTTCTTCAAAGCATTTATCACTATTTGTTTCTTTAATTGTTTCCTGTCTTTTCTGGAATATAAGCTCCATGAAGGCAGGCATTTTGTCTGTCATCTCTATATATCCCTATGTTTGCAACAGTACTGCATACAGTTGATGTCCAGTAAGTATTTGTTGGATGAATTCTCAGTTCAATGAATTTGCCTTCGGGTGTGGAAATAAAGACACCTCTTTCTTTTGTCCATTCCCAATACAGAGCTGTGTGTACCCAGCCCACCAGAAGACTGGGAGACTCTTCCTTCCACTCAAACGTGTAACCCATGGATTTTCTGCACAGGGAGGGGCCATGCACACTGCGGGGAGTCTCTCTGACAGCAGGTCTTCCGGCTTGTCGTCCACACAGCGCAGGCATCGCAGCCACAGGGTCCACACTCCCGAAAGTCACTCACTACGCGACCAGCTGAAAT